>PVLD010008121.1:0-86355 GCA_004027595.1 Dinomys branickii | reverse complement strand
ATGTTCCACATCCTTAGTCATTCGAGAAATGCAAATAAAAACAACATCGAGATTTCATCTCACCCCAGTAAGACTGGCCAGTATGAGAAAGTCATCCAATAACAGATGCTGGCGAGGCTGTGGAGAAATAGGGACTCTATTACACTGCTGGTGGGAATGCAGACTGGTGCAACCACTGTGGAGAGCCGTTTGGAGATTTGTCAGCAAACTAGGTCTACAGGTTCCATTCAAACCAGCTATTCCTCTTCTGGGTATTTTCCCAGAAAATCTGAAAACATCATATCACTCAGATATATATGCACCCATGTTTATAGCAGCACAATTTGTAATAGCTAAAATGTGGAAGCAACCCAAGTGTCCATCCACAGAAGACCGGATTAAAAAATTGTAGCATTTTTATATAATGGAATATTATTCAGCTATAAAGAAAGACAGTTTTGGGGACTTTGTAGGCAAGTGGTCAAAACTGGAGTCCATACTCATAAGTGAAATAAATCAGCAATACATGTGCAGGCAACGTATTGTATCACTGGTGTAAGAACTTGAGGGTGGGAATATAAACTAAGAGACATGAAGGAAATCTGTTCAAAAACAAAGAACAGATGGGATGAGGGAAAGGAGAAAAAGAGACAAAAATGTATGTATGTATATATGAATATACATATATGCAGGAGGGCTAACATGGTTCTACTATTGTATTATATCACTTAATGCTAAGGAAGAATTGTTGATGGGTTATTTGATCAATCTTGCATGTCTGTATGTGTTATCCTGAACAGACACTTCGAAGATATCAATATGCAAAGCAGCAACTATTCGTGTTTGTTGTTGTTGTTGTAGTTGTTGTTTATCTGTTTTGTTTTTTGTCTTTGGATTTTTGGTTTTTGTGTTTTTTCTGTTGTTGAGAGGATTAATTGTCTGACTAATTTTGCATGTCTGTATATGGGTTCATATATTTACACTTCGAAGATATCAATGGACAAAGCAATAACCACTGTTGAGACCAGGTCACCTTTTCTATAGATTAGTTGTGATTGTACTATTTTTTATGCTAGTTGGTGTCTGTTTGTTAATATGTTTTTGTACTTTTATTTAAAAAAGAAAAAAAGGAATGAAAAGGGAGAAATGAAAGCAGATCTCAGAGAAATCAAGGAAATCATCAATATCAATTATGAAAAGCTATATTTGAATAAAACGGAAAACACAGAAGAAATTGACAGATTCCTAGACAGAATAAAATTGCTAAAATTAAAAAAAGAAGGTAGAAAAATTCTAAATAACTTAGTATCATCCAATGAAGTTGAAAGTGTCATTAAGAATCTGCCAACACAGAGAAGCCCAGGTTCTCATGGATTCACTCTTAATTCTTTAAGAAAGTTAGAGAAGAATTAATGCCACTAACAAAGAAACTCTTTAATGAAATACAAGGGAAACAAGGGAAGCAGTACTTCCAAAATTATTCTGGAAGCAAGGATTACACTGATTCCAATGCCAGAGAAGAATTTAACCAAAAAAGAAAACTGCAGGCAAATCTCCTTAATGAACATAGATGCAAAAATCGTGAATAAGGTACTAGGAAACAAAATGCAGAAAATCATCAAGAAGACTATAGACCTTGACCAAGTAGAATTCATCCCACAGATACAGGGATAGCTCAACATACACAAATCAATAAAAGCAATACATCATGTTAACAGGATGAAAGACAAAAATTGCATGATTACCTCATTAGATGCAGAAAAATTTTTTGGTAAACACCAATTCATGGTAAAAACTCTACAGAAAATTGAAATAGATGCTCTTTACATCGGTCTGATAAAGCCATCTATGACAAACCAATAGCTATCATCATATTAAATGGTCAAAAACTGAAATCTTTTACTCTAAAATCAGGAACAAGACAAAGACGACCAGAACTCCTATTCAATATAGTTCTGAAAACATTAGCCAGAGCAAGTGGACAAGAGAAAAAATAAAAAGAATGAATACAGGAAAGGAAGAGTTTAAATTATCATTATTTGAAGATGACCTGAGACTCTACATAGCAGATCCCCAAAACTCCACCAAAGAACTTGTTGATTTAATATCCAAATTCAGTATTACAGCGGGATACAAGTCAACACTTAAAAATCAATAGCATTCCTGTGCACAAGTAACAAACTCATGGAGGGAAAAGTTAGGGAAAGCACATCCTTCACAATAACATCAAGAAGTGTACTTAGGAATCAATGTAATGAAGGATGTAAAAGATCTGTAAAGTAAAAATTACAGTACTCTAAAAAAGGAGATCAAAGAAGATATCAAAAAGTGGAAAGATACATCTAACTCTTGTATACAAAGAAATAACATACTGAAAATAGCCATACTCCCACAACCGCTATATAGATTTAATGCAATTTCAACCAAAGTATCATTAGCATACCTCTCAAATCTAGAGAAAACATTTCTAAAATTTATTTGGAAACCAAAGAGGCCTAGAATACTAAAAGCAATTCTGGGCAACAAAGACAAGCCAGGGGGTATCACAATCCTAGACCTGAAATTTTATTAGAAAGCTACTGTGATAAAATCAACGTGGTATTCACACACACACACACACACACACACACACACACACACACACCAGAAAACAAACAACAACAACAACAAAACAGGCCTGATGACCAGTGGAACAGAATAACAGAACAGAAGATGCAGTCACAACCACATAGAAGAGGCAGTCACAATCAGAAATACATTCAGCCATCTTATCTTTGACAAAGCAGCCAAACATGTTAACTGGATAGTTTCTTTAATAAATGATGCTGTTAAAATTGGATTGCTATATGCTGAAGACTACAACTAGATCATGTCTATCACCATACTCTAGATGAAACTCAAAGTGGATCGAAAAGCTAAATACTAAAACAGAGCATTAAATTTACTAAAGAGAAAGTAGGTAGAAATCTTGAAGACATGTGTTGGCAGAAGCTGCATGCACAAAACCCATATTGCAGGGGAAATATTATAAAGAATCAACAAATGGGATATCACCTTGTTAAATATCTTTTGCACAAGAAAAGAAGTTACCAATAGGGTGAAAAGAAAACCCACACAGTGGAAAAACTTACAGCTAGTTGTCCCTCATGCATACGACTTAATCTAGAACATGTAAAGATTTGAAAAAAATTGAACCCCAAAATTCAAAGATACAATCAAAAAATGGGCATCGGAGATATATAAGCACTTCTCATGTGAAGAAATATAAATGGAAAATAAGTACATGAATAAAATGTTTAACATTGTTGGTTATTTGAGAGATACAAATTAAAACAACCCTGAGATTCCATCTCACCCCAGAACAAATGGCTATCATCAAACAATCAACCCATAACAAATGCTGGCAGGGCCACTGTTGGTGGCACTGTAGATTGTTACAACCACTGTGGAAGTCAGTGTGGAGATTCCTTAAAAAACTAGGATTGGAGGTCCAATTCCACCCAGTTATTCCCCTTCTGTGTATCCTCCCAGAAGTATTGAGAACATCATATCACAGCGATATATGACACCCCTGCTAACAGTCACACAGTTTGCAATAACTAGATCTTGGAAAAAGCCCAGATGCCCATCAACTGAGGAGAGGATAAAAAACATGTGGGTTGCTTGTATGCCTTTCTACTTACTGTTTCCTATGAACTATTTCTCCTCTTCAATGCCCTCGGCTTTGCTATCCTGTCCTACAGCCACCCAACCATGAAATGAAAACTCTACAAACTATAAGCCAAGCTAAATGTTTCCTCCTTTTAAAAAAATGTGTTTTTTTATAATGGAGTACTACTCAGCCATAAAGAAGGATACACTGGAATCTTTTATATGTATTCAACTCAAGCCTGCACTCATAAGAGAATACATCAGGCTCATATGTAAAATCATCGTATTGTCTCACTAGTGTGAGAAACTGAACAAGTAAACAAAATCCAATATGTACAATAGGTATTGTGAAATGGGAAGAAACTGTTCAAAAGAGAAGAAAAACTATGATGGGGTAGGCCATAAGAAAGGTAAAAATATGTGTGTGTGTGTGTGTGTGTGTGTGTGTGTGTGTGTGTGTGTAAGTAGTTAAGACTGTTATGCAGTTAATTTCTTAGTTTTTTGAAGAGTAAGGTTTGTGCTAATATTGTTTGGACAAGATATCATGCATGTTTTCTACTCTGAAAACAACACCAAAGATAACAACATGCAATGTATTAATTTTTGTAACAGTCCTACTAATCTGTTTTGAAATTCTGTTTTGTTATGTATGATTTTCTCTTTAAATAAAAAAATTAAAAGTTATAAAACCCCACAGATGTGTAAGAAATCACAAGATTTCCTTGTGGCCGTCACCCACAGATTTGGGTGGGGAAGAATGCAGGGGTATCTGGGCATCAGAGACCAAAGGGTCCAGTGCAAGGTCTGAAGCTCAGTACAATGTCCCCTGCAAGTTCATATCAGGAGGCCGATGGGTCTGTGCTGGAAGGCTGAGAAATCTATGCTGGAGATCTGAAATGTCCCAGGCAGAAACTGAAGGTCTGTCCTACAAGCCAGGAGAGGACGTCCAAGCTGAAGGTGAATACAGGCGCTCCATTGCGGAGCCAGGCACCCTGTTGAATGACAACCTTCTAAACTTCTCAAGTTGACACAATGAATCAGCCATTTCAACCTCCTGGAGCATATTCTACCTGACAGCCTGTCCTCTACACTAGGATGTAGAACTGCTGAGTTACTTAATCAAGCTGCTACATTCTCAAGTTGACACAATATATCGAGCATCATAGTTGCCCAAGTTGGAGTCACGTTTTCCTGCTTCAGCCTCCTGCTTTACCTCTTTTCTATCTTTATCTTTTTCCTTCTTTTTTCTTAAATTTTACTGCTCACTTTTTCAAATTTTTAAGCATTATTTCTTTAGTCTTTTAACATCATAAGGCATGTTCTTAATTTTTAATATTAATAATTTTTAGGTGAGCATTTTATGATTACCTGGTTGCACTCTGTAATCTTTACATAAAAGTGTTTCTAGTTGAATTTGGAGGAATGTTTTTTTTTTTTTCTTTTTTCTATAGATCCAAAGTAGTCTTTGGCTCACTGAAGGCTTTTAGTTCTCTCTTTTTAATACAACATGTAACCAGCAAGTCAGGGAAGTAAGTTACCTATTGTGATACTTATTTTTCATCATCTTTGATACAATTATAAGGTTAGTTTGTCTGGTCTGTAATATATATCTACTTATAATCATGAGTATTGCAATTGTTTTATCTTCTTATGAGACTGGATCTCACTATATAGTCCATATTGGCTTTCACTATGGAAACTATGTAAACTAAGCTGAACTTGAACTCTCAGTGATTCTCCTGCTTCAGCCTCCTCAATGCTACAATTATAGGTGTGCACCACCATGCCCAGCTATTGTATTATTATCAGGAGAACAGTATGATTTTAAGTCTGTTCAGTATTTACAAATTAGGTGATGTGTTCAAACTGTTCTATATTTTCATAGTGTTCAGACATTGTTTAGCCTAGGAATCATGAAAATGGAAACATTTTTGAGGCTGAAATAAAAGAACTATTCTTTTATTAATTTGAAGTGTTCCTATCTGGGGTCAGTATCTATACTACCTTGTCACTGAACCGAAACCTACTTCATTCTGTAATCTGATATTCTTATGCTAGTAGTAAACCCGAAGTTTTTTAAAATCAAGAGTTTATTGATTCAGCTGGTGGACATGTTACTGGCTCAAACATAACTCTAAAATGTTTCACTATTTACAATAATTTTTTTCTTAAAACTTGTTTCTTGGGCTTAGGAATTTCCTTCTCATCTTGTGTGTATGGAGTCAAAGCAGCTTCAGCAGTGGTTGCCAGGATACACAATGAACATACAATGAAACAGCTTGATTTGTCATCAAAATGGAAAGATCTTGAGAGAAAGGTGATTTCATTAATGGAAACTAGAATTTACATGTGGTGATTTTTCTGTATGTTACACAATGGAATATATATTTGTACATCTGCATACTGGTAAAGTTATATACATATATGCTGCATTTCTAATTGAAAGCTACATGAAATTATAACCTGGGATTAATATGTTTTCATTTCCTATGCAGAATGCACAAATAGTTAAATTTCATTATTTCCCATATTATTGTATCCTACTCAGTCCCTTCATATTAGTGTATCGATCATTTGGTGTATTTTTATAGTAAACAGATACCATCCTGATGAAATGGCTCAGAAACAGGAGAGTCTATTTTCACAAGATTTGTGAATTTACCCTCCACACCATTACCAGAACAGAAATCATGTTTAAAAGCTGTGAATTCGAACACTTTGACTCTAGGAAGTGTGAAATGCCCACTGGTCAGCTTAGTGCATGAGGTTCTCCGCAACTCTGCAAGGTATCCAAACACTTGAGTAACATTTCTCTATAGAAACAAGATATTTATAGAATTTTAAAATGCTTTTCACAAAACTGACTCTTGTTATGTGGTAAACTAAAACTCCCTAAAAGTGTTTTCTAGTGATAATTTGGGGGTGGTTGTTCTATAGAATCCTTTTCTGATTTTATAGTTTTATGTCACATTTTCCCTACTAACTCAGTGGAAAAGAAGTGGTCAAGATTTATTAGTAAAGACATCTGAAGAGAGAGGTACAACTTTTTAATGTACTAGGAATTGAAATTCTAAAGCAGATATGGAAGGACTTATGAATCATTTACTGTTTTCAATTTTTAGATATTTGGTAAACTAAATTCCTGCAGTTCTTTGCCCTCTTCATGACATCAAAACAGGGAACATAAAGAGATCTTATCTTTCCTAAGATACAAAATCTCCTCAATAAAGTTCCAGTTGCAAAAAGTGTCTATATCAAAGTCTTACGTAACGTATAGGCATTTAATTGCAGATATTAATTTCTGACTTTAGAGGCTGACATGTAACCATTTAACATTCATGTCACTGACAGATATTTATTTCAGCACCATGGGCTATAACATAAAAATTTAATGATGGATATTCATTTCCTTCTCTTAGGGCTGATCTATACCCCTTTAACTATCCCATCATAGATACATATATTTTCACAATGCAAGCTGTGAAATGCTAAAATTAAACTGCAAACATGTACCACCATATCCTAGCTCTGTGAACATAAAACCCGGCCACTAATGATAGACAAAGATACGTTTTACTATTAACATATTTGTAATAAGGTACCTTCAATCAGGAAGAAATAAATATTTAATCATTCAAAGAATAACTATGACTAAATTTAAATATGACCAATTATCTAACAAAACTCCTGAACTCATTTAACACATGTTCACACATCAAATCTATAGTAGTAATTTAACAATTTTTATGAAAATTTATAGTTTGTGGGACAAAAGGTGAAGTAAGGGAGAACAGGCAAAGGAGATGATTAAAATGTATAGGAAAATTTAACCTTTAAGAAAACTTTTCTGAAAACTCATTTACATAAGATTGAATATTTCTTAATTACAAACTAGGGAATATAAATACACACAGGAAAGTGGCTAGAGAGACACACGGAAACAGAATATTGTTTTAGAAATGTTTGTAAGAGTGATTATAATACCTTTACTTTTTTAAAACAATAAAAAATGAAGCTAAACAAAGAACAAGAAGATTAATTTCAGATTAATATTATTTCATTGCAATTTTTAATTGTGCTAAAATCAATTTAAATTTAGAAAACACACCCAAAGCTTTGTAGCTACAAGTGGATCACAAAAGATTATGAGATCCACAGACTTAGTAATGCCTGAGTCTCAGCCCTGTCTGTAGGGTTGTACTTCATTGGTGAGAGTGGGTGCAGCTAGGATAGCAAAAATATTTAAATGTGAATCTAATGAGAAACAGAGTCGAGAATCATTTCTCAAGAGCAGGGACTATTATAGTGAAATCCTATAAGGAGTTTGATTTTTTTAAATTTTAAATATTTTTGACACGGATACAAAACAGGAAAGTTGAAGATTTCACTCCTGCTATTATGACTCCAGCTTCTTCTATAAGAAGGTATTGTCTGGAAATGAAATCTATCTTGTGTACTCAAAAAGTTTTGCATAGTTGTTTAATCTTACTAATTTGAATTGGTTCAGTGATCACAAGTGTTCTTTAGTGCGGTTTCTTTTTACCCTTTGCTTTTAATCATAACTTGAATGGCTGAATTTAATTAAGTTTCACTCCATCTACCCATCTATTCATTCAATCATTCTTATATTTATCTTACGTATTTATGCTACATTTTTTAAACTTAGAGATCTGGGAAAGAAGATTCTTGGATTAGATTGCTTTTAGAAAACATAAGCTTTACTTTATAGTTCATAGCCTTTGAATATTTCTGTAGCTAATCTGAAGTAAATCATAAACTTCCGTTTTGAGTGACATTTTTCTGGCCATATGCTCATGAACCTATCTTCTCTAGTTTCTTGACAATGATCAAGATTTTTAAGGTATTTTTTCTGGAGAACATTATTTTGTTAAACCATACCTTATGTGTTTATTTCAACCAATATTTTTCTCACTATGTGGGCATACTCTTTTACCTTGCTTTCCAGTGTAAGCAATTGTACACAAAATGGGATTAAGTTGTCTTTGCTATCGATCTTTTAAATTTTTTTTTTACCTTGTGATGTATAGAATGTACAAAAAGACTATTTGAAAAACTATACACATACAATGAGTAGTAATCTGAAAAATTATGTGCCTTCTACACAGGCAAATAAATAAAATGTTCTAGGATTCAAAAAACCCTCTGAAAGCTTCCACTGTCTTCACCCTATTGCAAGATAACCATTACCTAGACTATTATATTCAGTTCATTCAGCTTTTCTACAGGCTTAAGTGTACTTCTATTCAAAAGTTATATACAGCAATATCAAATTTATGCAATTAAGTCCAATCCACATATACCCACTTGTGATATTCTCTTGTACTTAAATTGCATTTTTAGATGAAGATATGCTAAAAAATGTATATACAGTTCATTTTAATTGTTGTATTATATTCTGTTATATAGTACTTCACATGATTTATGTGCTTAACTTTTGATGGACATTCCTATTTTTACAAAATAATATTTTTTCTTTTTTAAATTGTGATCGGTACATATTTTTAGTGCATAATCACGACGTTTATGATATGGCTTCCCTTATAGAGAGTCAGCACATGCACAAACCGTGACTTAAGTCTCTTTTCATCCCTTTCCTCTCCCTTGCATCTCCAGCTCTTGGGCCGTTCCCCTTTTGCAAAACAGTCTATCTCCCTATTTTCTGCTCTCAATATTTTATTTTGCTCTTTGTTTACATTTTGTGTTTTTCAAATAACAGAAACTATGTGCAATTTAAGCGTGAGTCTCTGGTTTATTTCACTTAACACTGTGTTTTCCAAATGCGGATGAAAACCCTCAACTGTTTCTTGATTCACATATATGAGTTTTAAAGATAAAGATAAATTTTTAATATAATTTTGAAATTCCAGATTATGTACATATAACTGGGAAACTCAAGATTTTTTAAATGTTGTATTAAAAGTTTTATTCCTCTTCCAGTTTGAAATGAGAATTTTATAAATAACTTATAACCCCATCTATGGAATATCTTAGAAATTCTCATTCATACTCTGTTTAATATTTTCTTTTATACAAACTTACACATGTAACATAATATATATTACACATCTAGTTTACATTTTTTATTATTGAATATTTGAAATACTGTTTCTTTGAAAATGAGCCAATTGTGTTATTTCTGAAAATTCTTCTCATTCATATATCTCTTTGTTTCCTACTGGGTTGGTTGTCCTTTCTTTTGCTTTGCAGTTATTATTTATTTTCCATAAGTATGCTTAGTTCTATGGTCCGTGGATATGATTATAAAGTGTGGCAAATAGTTCCATTCATGACCTACATCCCTGTACACTCTAACCATGTATGGGTGTCACACATTGTTTCTGAGTTTGGTCACATGCATTTTTTGATAAGCTGGTTACTAACAAAGATGATATAAATATATTTTAGAAGCGTTCTAAGATGCTGAACCTCTTAAAAATGTTCCTCCTGGCTTCCAGCCGTCATGCTATAGGATCTTCACACTGGACTGATGAATAACAAAAGACCTTGTGTAGAAGAATCTGGAGAGTAGAAGCTACCTGTGGTATTCTAACCCCAGGCTGCGGTCCAAAAGGAATGTAATTGGTGAAGAAAAATCAGTTATGTCATATAGTATAAATGTTTTGTCTTTTAAGCATTAAATTCTCATAATCGCGAAAAGAATAGATCCTTCTCAGAGACCACTTTGTTTCAGGAGGGTTTATAATGATGCAATAAGTGACAAAAGCAGAAGTCGTTAACTGCCCAACACAACTCTAAACATGTTCCAGTAGTTTCTGACTAGGAAATGGATGGAGTTTTACAGCGTGCGAAGAAGAAGCCTATTATTGGAGGCTAGAAGGATAGAAATAAAGTTGCTACAGAGGCCAGGGAAAGAGGGGACTGATGTTAAGTATTGGCGAAGTAATTATCAGATATCTGCCTGTGAAAACTAGAGAATGCAGTATGTATGTAATCAAACTGGGATAGGAATAAAAAGACTTGCAGAGAAAAACATTTGAAATAGCAGTGGGGTAGATTAACCATCTACTATAAGGTATTGCAAGAGAAAAAAATGCACTAATTAAAGAACTTCAGTTTTCTAGCCAGATGAAAGAAAATCTAATCTTGAACTTTCCAGACTGAAAAAAAGATTTTTCATTCTTTCCTTAGAGAACCAGGTATCTCAAACTAAGAAATAGTCTTAATGCAGTATCTAACCTAAGGTGTTACTGACTAAACATGACTTCGGCAAGAGAACCCAATCAGTGGCACAGCTTAGAACTCTTGAGTAAAATTTCTCTCTGGAGAAGCACAGTGCTTTAATAAATGTTATGTTACAATGCTACAAAAGCACCCTCACTCACTACCCAAAGTAGGCAAATTCTCACAGTGGTTTGTTGATCTGGTGTGAATCTTTTATGGTGAATTATCATTTTAAAATGTTAAAAGATAAATGTATGCATACTAAAATTGGGTTTATCTGAGTAAACAGCAATTCAGGAATGAGTTAAGTGCCAAACAGAAGGTGGTTTGAGCTTCCAGTGAGGAATACAAGGGGAGGGCTTTTATAGGGTGAATGAAGAAGTATATTAAAGCAAATGTCCAATTGCTTATATTTACAAAGTTATATTATTTGGTTCAAATTGCTGGCAAATCCCTAGTTATATAGTGCTCAGCCCCTTTTGATTGTTTAGACTTGAGTTTAATTTTTATAGGTATTTAGCTCAAATTAATATCTTACATTGAGTTTCATTTGTGATTTTTTTTTTTATCTTTTTGATACAGAGTCTTGCTTTGTAGTTCAGGCTCACCTTGAGTTCACTTTGTAGCCCAGACTGGTCTCAAACTTCCTATGATGCTCCTGCCTCAGCCTCCCCGGTGCTGGGATTACAGGCATATGCCACCATGCCTGCATCATTTATGTTCATAAACCATCCCAGTCAGTTATGTACGTGAATAGACATTGTATTTTAAAGATTCTTTACTGCTGACCTCCATTTTAATTACTACAGTAATACAATAGTTTCAAAATTAAGTAAACTTAGACTAAAACAGACCAAAAATGTTAAAAATATGAAGAAGCTTCTGAGTGTCCAACTTTCTAAATTCAGGAAGCAGCATGAAGAATAATTGCAAAGACGATTGACTTCACATGGAAAAAGATAATTTGTCCAAGTCAAAAACAGTGGGAGCAGAATCAAATTAAATTTTAGAACTGTTACAGAGAAGTGATCACTTGGTAAACAGTAGCATCCTTTGCAGTTATCGTATCTTGGATTCATCATTTCATATTGGGTATAAGTAGGCTAGATAATCTTTCCTTTCCTGTCTAAAGACCTCTGAACATGCAAAACAACAATGAGGTAGCTACATTTAGGAACTTCACATGCATAATTCTCCCCCACTTGCACCTGATATAAAAGATGAGATTCTAGATTTTGAGACTATATTTCATGCAACATGGATGAGATAATAGTGTAGTGATGGTGAATCTTTTAGAGCTTTCAACGATAACAAAGATCCAGCCGAGGCACACATGTGTTAGGTTTGCCACCACTGTAACAGGCAATGTGCATGACAGTGTGAATGTGGACGGTATGTGAATCATTACACGTTAGCAAGTGGACTGAAACAGACCATTCCACTGTGGCTTGCAATATGATATGCTTCCCATTTTCATACCCTTTCATGATCATCTGCTTTGGACCGTGGAATATCGTGAAGCTGACACTTTATGAACACTGGCATACTGGAGATAGTCTCTTGTAATATTCTTTCTTTAATGTCAGCTGTGATTTCTGTAGAGATGTTGGACATAGAATAGGGAAAATGGTGAAAGACCACATAGGGAGAGATTCTGAAGGATAATCAAGTAATCCAGGATAGTCCAATCCAAATTGGAACATCACCTAAACCAACCTGCATAAATACAGCTTGCTACACCACACATATAGCTACACCACGTAGGGCAGAATTTCTCAGTTCAACCTAGTTACACCATACTATATCAAAAGAATATGTATACCATTCAATGAGCATGGGCATGAGTTTGAAAATTCCTGTTTTCCTAATGACTTGGTATCATTCAAGGCATATACATTGGAAGAAAAATCAACAAGATTCCATCTCCTTCCATCTTATTCCATCCCTTGAATGGCTACCATCAAGAATCAAATAATAACAAATGCTGGCAAGGCTGTGCAGCAAAAGAACTTTCTGCGTTGTTGGTAGGAATGTAATCTGGTATAAGCACTATGGAAAGAAGTATGCATTTTGTTCAAAGAACTAAAACGAGAGGTTCAGTTTGACACAGATATTTTCTTTCTAGATACCTCCCCAAATAGTTAGAGTCATCATATTCTAGTAATACTCACATACCCATGTTTATAGCATGTAATTTTGAATAACTAAATCTTGGAAACAACACATATGCCCATCAACAGATACATGGATAAAGAAAATGTACTTATAAACAACAGAGCACTACTCTGACACAAAGAATGGTAAACTTGAGGCATTTTTAAATAAATGGATACATTTGAGGCCACTGTCTTCAGTGAAATAAATCAGATGCACGCATATAAGCATCACATTCTCTTATGTGAGAGACCAAAAATATAAAGGAGGAGCAAAATAGATATCAGGAAGTCAGAGGGACTTATTCACATTTGTTATGGTTGATACATTGTGTCAACTTGGGGCATCTGGAGCTTTAACTTGAGTGATTCAATAGGAAGCTGGGGTGCTTGCTTTGTAAACATCTTGAGCCTATGGAAGAGGAGGGCATGGAGATTGTGTGAGAGGTTCATGACCCCTGGGTGGGGGTAGGCTGTTTACAATGTAGGGAGAAAAGGAGGCTGCTTGCAGTCATTCCTCCCTTTTGCTAGTGGTTTTTGCTGTGCTCTACTGCCATGAACAGTTTGCCCTCTGCTATGTGCCACTCTGCCTCTGAGCCAGCCAAGTATGGACTGAGACCTCCACAAACTGTAAGCTAGATAAACCTTTCCTTCCTTCATTTTAGGTGTTGGGTATTTTGTCTCAGCAACGAGAGAAAAGTAACCAAGACAACATGTGAAAGCAAAAAGATATGGGAGAGGGAAAGGGTAGGAACGTAAAAAGGAATTGAAAAAAGTGGAAACAGATCTTTTGTAAAAGGAGAAAAGCAGCAATGTTGGAAGTAGACAAAAATAATTAAAATGTGTTCAGCACATGTGCACATCCTCCATGATAAATGTGATCATAATGTACTACAAACCTGCAGTAGTAAAACCAAAATAAAAATATTTTATTCAAAAAATGGTACTTTTGGCCCTGAAAGTGAATACATGGGTTTCAGGGTGCTTCGTATGTATCAATACATACCTAAAATTTCAAAACAGTCTTAATATTTTTATTGTATTTTTTGATAAACAATTTTAATTTTAAGACTGTTAGACATATCAAACATTTCCTCCCTAGCTTGCACTTTTGGTACTCTGCTGAAAAGGTATTTCATGAGTGCATAAAAATTTTATGCTATATTAAAATACTTTAAATTTTCTTGTATGTTTAAGGTGATGTGCCACATTTGTGTGATGTTTGTGTTTATGTGGGGAAAGGATGGTGGTGATACAATTCTAAATGTTTCTCATTTATTACTCATTTTACTAAAATTTTACTTTAGTCCAACAAGGAGCTAGTTTAGGGAATGTGAAACAATACGTCAAGCAGTGACACTGGACAGGACATCCTTTCAAATATGAGCCTAATGCACAATTATATAACTTTCCCCTGAGCCCTTATCACCCACTGCTACTTAATAAAATTCCGCAGACTGAGTACACTATTCTTCCCTCAAAACAGTGAATGCAAGACTTCAGTTTACTGTAAAAGGTTTTCTAAATGTGCCTGTGTCTCTTGGGGCAGGTGGGACACTTAATCAAAAACCTACAAATGGGGTTTTGTGCTTTCCTGAAAGTTTCATACCTGCCTGGGAAACAAGGCCCAGCAGAAGCAGAGACATCCTGGAAGGCTGTGCACTTGGGACAACCCTGACATTGTTGCAGAAAAAATGGAATCAACAGTAGCCAGGAGCTCAAGAGAAAAAAGGAAATTTTATTGATGTTAGCAGACCCTAGAGGAGTAATCTCCAAAGTCTGAGGTCCTGACTACAGAGAGCTTGTCTTATTTCTAGCGGGGTGGACAGGAGTTACAGGAATGAGACAAGCTTTCGGTGCAGGCCAGGATACATTGAGTATTTGTGATGACTGTAGTTATATATGCAGCAAGCTGTTTTTAGTACAGTCGCGGAAGTTTCCATTTGATGACAAATCGCATAATGTGGCTGAGATCGGCGGCAGAGAACAGAATAACTGCAGCTTTATTTAACCAAATGGCTGCAGTTAGGTCAGAATTTCTACTTCGATATCATGCTCGAGGAGGGAAGCGCTTCCAGGATAGCAGGAAGCTAAAAGAAATCTGTCAGTGGTGTCCAAGATATCTTCGTTGCTTGCCACTGGACGGGACCTGCAAACCCTGAGGCTCTTGTTTCCTGCGGTTTCATTTACAGCCCACACCCGGGCTGAATGCGCAGCAGCCTGGAGGACGCACAGGGCTCCCACCCCTGGGTCTCCTTCTGAGCTCTCTGTTCTCTACACAAGGAGCAGAGGCACCCAGACTCTTTCTGGGCAAGGGCGTGTTTCACTTCACCAGTTCACTGCCAGCTGCTGCCCTGGCCTGGTGCTTAGTGGCGGGTCCTCTGGGGTGGGCTTCTCTGAGGCCCTGTTGCCTTGACTGGTCTGAGGGACCCTGTTCTGAGGTTTCTTTTTATCTTTGCTTCTGTGATACTGGATCCCTAGGCAGTCTGTTGAACTGAGCCTAGTCTGCATGGAAGGGGCGGTACCCAGGGCAGCAGAGACTCCTGCTAAGCGGGGTACCCCGGAGAGTGGTTGAGGGGGCAGTGCCAGGCTATTAGGGAGCCCAGGCGCTCAGTCTGCACCACCCACTCTTAGTGCGGCCCTGGAGCCTATTTTGTGTTTTGTGTTGTTTCTTTTAAGGGAGGCCAGTTTGCTCTTTTCCTCTAGGAATTCAGTTCCCACGTGTAAGTTTATTTCAAGGTTCTCTGCACTGAAGTATTGGCCAAGTTGTAATGGTGAGTCAATATCAAATTGCTTACATTTATTTGTAGATATTTATACTTTTATTATAAGATAAATGCTAAAAGGAAAAATGCAGCCTTGAGTCAAATTAAAAGGCCTTCAGGTTCTTATCTGAGGTAGCAAATTATTTGAACGTGTTGAAGGAAAAATCAACTGTCTCCTTCAGTTTGTTCTTTTTATCAGTGGTAAGGACTGATCCAGGACCTCACACTGAGCTACATCCCCAGCCATTTCTTTTTTAAATCTTGACACAGGATCTTTGTAATTCACTCAACTGTGCAGGTTGGGTTCACATTTCAATCTTACTGCCCCAGCCTCCCAGAATGCTGAGATTACAGATGTGCACCACCTAGACAGGCTGGATTCAAAGCTTAAAAGTTACTGACAACAGACTAAGCCTCCTTCTTTTGAAAAAAAAAAGAGAAAGTAGTAATCAAAGGAAGTTAGGGAAGAGGGTTGGAAGTAATGCATTTGGGGTAAAAAGCTTTTAAAGGATTCAGATAAATATATAGATAGATCTGCTGGCAGCAATGAGTCCTTCAGCCTCTCCTCTTCCCTCCTTCCCTTTCTTTGTTTTATTTTTATCAAAATAGCTACAAGTATGTTTCCATTTTCTGAGGTTAAAGAGAATGCATGAAGGTAGGGCTAGCCGGGGAAATTCAAGCAAAGTTCAGGTCTTTTAATTGTGGTATGTTTATTCCACACACACATAACGGGCAAATGGAGTTAGCTCTAAAGCCAAGGCCAGTGGGCAGAGTTGGCCTAAAATATAAATTTGGACATCATCCGAGCATAAAACATACTTATGTTCTTGACACTGATATCAAACATTGGAAAAGAATTCTAGAATGACTAATTTTTTGGAGCTTTTCAACTTCTCTGAAAAAGTGATAGCTAGAAGTAGAGGCAGAGAAAGAATATTTACAGAACAAGAAGAGAACCAGGATTACGTGACCAGCAACCCTGAGATGATTGTGATTACAGGGGTCCTGGAGCTGTAACTTTGGAGCAAATCTATGGAAGAACCGAAAAGGAAGGAGAACAGAGGAATTACGTGCAGACAGTTCAAGCTAAATGTAAATGCGCCAAGCAGACTTTGATAAACATTGCTCCTTTGCCTCACTTTCTTTGCCTCACTTTCTGATAACACTGCTTCCAGGTACCTGGAGCTCTTCAGATATTTTATATTTGTCATTTCCATACTTCTAAATTATATTCTGTAAGGTGGCAATAAAGAGAAATGACATGATTTCAAGACCCCAATTGTCCAATCCTTTTTAAAGCATACTGTTACCTTAGTTGATAGTTGTCACTTGACACTCTTCATAATCAATCATGTATGTAGCTATGTGCTCCTGGATGCCTTTGAAGTTCTAGTTCCATTTATTTTCTTCCAATATCTGATAGACTATTCAACTTTTTCTTTGGTACCAGGAATCAAACTCAGGACCTTCTGCTCCCTAGGCAGGCTCTTGTGCTGCTGGGATATATCCCCAGCCCTTGATAGCTTATTAAAACATATTCCTAATAGAAAAAAGAACATTCTTTACTAATCTTCTATATTTTTGTATTGTTACATACTTACGTGAAAATGTTACAACTTTTAAAATTTTTCCAAGGAAAGATATTGTTCCTAGTACATGTTTGATTCTCAAATTTTAGGGGCGTAATAGAAAGAATTATGAGAAACCAACCACTGAACTAAATGTAAATTGTACTCAGACTCATTCCAACCTTGAAATTACACAGTAATATAAGCTTAAATATTTTTAAATTAAATACAGTTTTAAATTGTTTTTGTGTTTATTAGAAAGTTTTAAAAAGATGGGATTCAAAAGTAGAACTCAGCAATAAGGACTAAAAAGTAAACATCAGAAAGGTTCTATGTACCTTACACCCTCACCACTGAGGCATGTGACTTATTCTTTTTTTTTTTTTTTTTTTTGGCGGTACTGGGGATCGAACTCAGGACCCTGCGCTTGCTAGGCAGGTGCTTATTCCACTGAGCTATATCCCCAGCCCCATATGACTTATTCTAATACAAAAACTTTTATGCATTTGTGGAACCTACTGTTCAACTGACCCAAAATTTAATTATGTTTCTATATTTAACCAAATAGCTTCACTTCTTTAAAGGCTGGCCTCTCGTCCATTTTAAAATTACACCATCTTTAATTTCATTAGCTTCATTTTAGTAGACTGGGTATTTATGCTACCGAAAATAATGAGCTCACAAATAGCTTTCAATTTATATGGTATGAGATAATATATTAACTCAGAGTGATGGGTTGCTGATGTAACTGTGACAAAAATTCCCAAATGAGCTTTCAAAATATTTCTCCCACCAGCCAGAAAAGAGCGCTGGAAACTGTTTTGTCACATCTAAGAAAACAATGAATGTTACTTGAAATAGACTAGTGTTCTACATACCAAAACTGACTTGCCACAGGCCCAAAAGCAGCAAAGCCTATCTCTCTGGGATTGAAATATTTTACCTTAGGTATTTTGTAACAGTGGTGAAAAGCTAACATAATAGTGATTCACAATAGAATTGAATATCTGCTAGTGCTGCTGCCTATCCTAGCATTGCCTATGAAGCTGAAGATTACATAATTATTCCTATGGAAATTAATCAATACAATAAATCCAATCTAGTGCAGATAGTGGGGGAGGTCCTGTAACAATACTCAGGCCAACTGTGATGGAAAACTAAAAGAACCGATTCATCATTATTACTCTTCAGCCAATTAAAAAGCCGGAACTTTCCTGCACAGATTGGGAATGTTTATAATTTCAATAGCCTAAAAGAACATGAGAACTATTTTAACCAGTGATCCTGATACGTGCACTTCTTTGGATTGGGAAAATACAGTATATTTTAAGACACGCCCTGGATAAGTCTAGGTGGGTCACGAAGTGTGGCCTTGGGTGCTGTCTAGGCCCCTTCCCAGTGTCCGGTGGCGCTGCTCTTACCTTCTGTTCACCATCTGTCACTAGTAAGCAGTCTTTGCCCTGCTCTTCTCCCATGGCGTCCCTGCATTGGAGACAGTTGACTAAGAACTTAATTCTCCAAAACCATGAATGTAATTAGTTCTGTACACTATTAAATTATAGATGTGGGGTACTGTGTCTCAGCAATGTAAAAATTAACTAATAACAGACGATTGGTACGGAAGAAGTGGATATTTGCTGTGACTTAGCGGACTCTAACTGAGCATGTGGTTTAGAAGTCTTTGGAACTGTCTTCCTGAAGGAATTTGGAAAGTTTAAGAGAATCCCTAGAATGCTGTAAACGAGGTGTAGTGGTTGATTGATTCCGTCAGCTTGAGAAGTTTAGCAGTTTAACAACTTGGTTCAGCAATTGGCTCAGCAACTCTACACCCTGGGGTGTAGAGGAACCACCCTAGGGTGGATCATCACCTAGATAATATAAAAGGGAAATGAGAAAGAACAAAGAAACTTCCATTCATTTTGGAAGAGCTGCATTCCTCGCCTTCAGCTTGGACTTCAGTGCAGACTCTTCGGCTTCCACCTTGGAGCCTTCAGCCTTCCATCACAGACTTATCGGCCTCCTGGTACAGATTTGTATGGAAATCCACAGTGAACTCCAGACCCTGGAGTGATTCCTTCCATCTTCAGTGTGTAGACACCCTCTGCACACTTCCTTATATGACTCTTTGGCTGACTGTCGTAAGCCAGTCATAACTTTTTATACATTTGTACATCTTGTGTTATATCTGTTTCTCTAGTAAAACCCTGAGTGATACACAAGGATTCATGAGTGACTCTGGATTCTGAAAGGAGGGCTGAGAGTAAAGGCCAAGCTCATAAGGTTTTAGTTCAGAGCAACCATTGACATTTGGCAGAAAGTTTGTCTATATGTTGCATAGATCCTGACATCTTATAGGAGAATGAGATTAAGGGAAGTAGACTAATTTATCTGGCAAAAGAAATTTCATGACGACCCAATACTCAAGCTCTGGCATGGATGCTGCTCTTATAGACAGATTTATACTAAAAATCTAGGACAAAAAATAGAGCAGAATAAAATGAAAAATGTAAAATTTGGTACAGGGAGAAATGTAAAGGTGTGGACAAAAGTAGCTGATAAGCAGATTAATCCCATTAAAAAGCAACCAAGTATTTTTACAGTGACAAAAGGCTAGATCCCTTTAGGCAATCTCAAAAATTCATAAGACCCTACCTGTGGTAGGCTCCAGAAGGCAAATGTATAAAACATTTATTTGAGAGGAGAGTATCTAGGACATCTGAGCAAGAAAAGCCTCCTAAGGAATTGGTTCCAGAGGATTCATTTTTAATGCAGTTATCCAACTACCCAAAGACGACTGTAGTCATGGTCCACAGAGGCCTGGCTATGGCTTCTCCTGACAGCAGACCTTGGGGTCATCATGTGATTCTGTTTTTACTGGTATACAGAACCCAACAGTTGTGGGGTCAAGGGCGCTATCACCAAGGTTTCAAAGGAATACCAGGGAAGATTGGCTTGGAGCTCTGGAGAGGGCAGCATAGAAGGTGTGGGACTAAATTCAAAGCACTGGAGACCCCATGATGTCGGAATGCCAGAAACATGTATCATTAGGCCAAGGAATCCCTCAGCCTAAGACTGCAAAGGGCTGCAAGGTGACCATTGGAAGGGAGCCTTTGAAGCCATCTGAAACTCATGTCACCCACATATGCCCTATATACCAGATATAGAGCTACAGTTTTGATATTTACTCTTCTAAATTTTGCTTTTGATTAGATCAGATTCTTTTGTATCCTACTATTAGTAATTTTTGGAAATTGCAATGTTTTCACTGTGGCATTATTTCTTGGAATTATGTAAGATTTTTATTGTTACATATATTAACAGCTACACATTCGCCTTGATTCTCAGAAGGGACTTGGATTTGGACTTTCAGAAAATGCTGAATCTCTTGAGACCCCAGAGATCAGATTATTGCATCTTAAATCACACATGAAAAACCATATTATTTTAGATGGAACATAATAATACTTGTATTAGGCACTACATTATTATTTCAAGATATTGTTTTGGGGTGTAAAATTCACAAGGATGAGAATTTATCCACTTCTTGTCCACATCACTTAATTCTGATATGTTCACTTCTTTGAATTGAGAAACTCCTAGCCGATTATTAAAGCACTCTCCTCACTGTATCTGGATAGGTCATGGGGACATAGCTACAGTGATAGGACATGTTCTCTCACTCATTTCTCCCTGGCACCATTTCTTTGCTCTGCTTCCTGGCTAATAGGACATAGCCACTTTGCTCTAGCATGCTATTCTATCATGGCAGTCCTGCTTTAAAGACAGCTGATTATAGAATAAAATCCACCAAGCTGTGAGCTAATAAGCCACAAATAAGAACTTTATGAAACAATAAATAAAAGTGTGTAAGATGATAGAACAAAGAAAATGATGGTATTGTTGACCCTAAGAAAGTGTTAACCCTATTTAAGAACTTGATACACTGTTTAGATTGCGTTTCTTTAATACCATACCTAAGATAATAAACTTATGGGGAAAAAAAGCTTTTATTTTATTTTTGAGTTTTAAAAGTTTCAATCTGAGACTTTATTATTGGTTGAACCCACTGTCTTGGTCTTCTGATTGCTTATCATTACAGAGCATGGTGTCACAAAGTCACCCACATTATACATAGAAAACAGAGAGATAAAAGAGAGTCTAAGATCCATGACTCTTCCAGGGCATTTTTCTAATAATATAAATCTTCCCACTAAGCCTTAAGTTTTACCACTTCCTGATAGCAACTTGCTTAGAACACATGGACTTTGGGGAAGAATTTATGATCCAAATTATAATGCATCGGAATAACGCACTCACAACAATTAGTGCATACCTGGTTTTAACCTGGTTTTAGGAAACTTTAACATTTTTATTCAGCCCAGATGTAGGGATTCCAGTGAATAATTCATTCAGTGTCAAGATAAGAGATACAGTGATCAATGTACATAAATTTAACTGGAAATAATAATCAATATCCTGAATCTGAAGGAATACATGACTCTTCATAAAGAAAATATGTCACCACGGACGTGAGACAGGCTCATGTTCAGGCACTGCTGCTTATTAGGCAGAACTTTGATCATTAATACTTTAGGTTTCTTAGTTTTTCACATAAAAATGAAAATAATATTACCTACCTTCCACCTTTCTTAGGAAAATTAAATTATCTAATTAAAGAAAGTTCTTAACATCTAATACATAGAAAACCTCAAAACGTAAGTGGTCTTTTTTTATTTTGTCTTTTTGAGAGAGGGTCTTGCTATTCAGTTCAAGATAGCTTGCGCTCACTTTGTAGCCCAGGCTGGTCTCGAACTCACAATAATCCTCCTGCCTCAGCCTTCTGAGTGCTGAGATTACAGGCATGTGCCAGAAGTAAGCTGTCATTATTATCAGGAAGAATAAAGAAATGTGACTATTGCTTACATAGGCCTATTAGGTTAGAGTAATTCATCCATTCATTGAGGAAACAATGCTAGTTAATTTATAAGACTACTATATGTCTCTATTAGCAAAGATAATAACTCTAAACATAAGGTATGAAAGCCCAATTGAAAAAATATTGGAGGTGTTAAAAATTATCAGTATTGATGTAACAGTTCATTTCTCATAAATATATGTATATATATATAATTAACACAAGCATGTAAAGATAAATTTTTAAATATCATAAAACACTTTTTCTCAAAGCTTTGTCAGAGATGTGATCATCTTAAAAGTCATATTTCGTTTTCTATAAAAAGATGAAAACAAACATATCAGGATTTAAAAATACACATTAATTTTTAGTTAAAAATATTCAACTACAATGAATTATACTATAAAATTAAACTATCTGTATAATCTTTAAATAATAAAAAAATTAAAATTAATTTATCCAAAGTACAAAAACAAATAAGCAAAAAATAGATGAAAATTGGCTTTTATACAAATAATAAATCATTATGTAATGAAGAACACAGTGTGATCCTTAAATTTGGGAAAACTTTCCCCATAATTTCATGTTATTTTTAAAGAATAAGTCACTTAGTATAGACAAAAGTAAGCCAGTAAAATGTATGCATAAAAGAAGAAGGAAGTTTTATCAATGTAGAGCACATAAAAGAATGTAATATCATCACATTAAACAAATTATACTGTACTTATTGAAGATGTTTCCTGTCTATAGTGAAAAGTGTTTGCTCAGTCTCAAAATATAGAAAACATCTTTTAGTAAATACAGTGAAGAAATGAACAAAATAAAAGCACACTTGGGATTTTCTAAACATCTTTTTCATTCTGGACATAAAATATTTAAGGATGAAGAAGAACATGATGAGCTGATTATATTCAGTTCACTAGCAAGTGTGTTATGTCACATACTTATCTTTGAGTATTTGAGGTGAATATATTTAGCAGTTTCTCTCTATGTCTTGAGTATGTAAGATTGTACAGTTGTCACCCCTACAATAGAGCCTTTGGACAAGTATCCCCCCATCTAACTGTAATTATGCATATATATTTTTGGAGTACGATGGGGACAGAGGAGCTCTAGCACTGAGATACAGCACCGGCACACTTTATTGTTTATTTTCGAACATCATCCATTGTTTCTAAGGCAGAGAGGAAATTTGTGATCCTGCTGCTACTTTGACAATCTGAAATAATATTTCTTTGACAATTACCTCCCTACTCCTCTACCCTTTAAACACCCCAGAGTGTGATCACATGCTAACACTTTTTATTTATTAAATTTAAAAATTTTACTTAAGCAGGGCGTATCAAAATTAGTTCCTTAAAAGTAGTGCATTTCTTTGTAAAACTCATGTAGTAATTATAAATTACCTTATACTATATATCAGAAAATTGTAATTACTGGTTATTTTAGAATGAGTATTTCATGGACATATGTAAAAAATATATAAGCGTATGCTACTGATTTGTGGGTGACTTTAAAGGCAACCATTGGAACCTGTTCAGTAACACTCAGTAGTCTTATGATCCAGGCAAAAATGAATGGCTAATAATTATTTGAAAATATGAAATTATAAAATATAAAAAATACAAATGGGTTTGGTTTTTGTTTTTTAAGTTGTACTATAGCCGAGCCTGTTGTCACATTCCTATAATCCTGGAACATGGGAGTCTGAAGCAGGAATATTTTAACTTTTATTCCCAACTATGCTACATGGTGAGAATCTATCTCAGAAAGTAAAAACAATATTAAAAAATTTTTAAAATCACTGCTAAAATAGTGTTCATTGTTGTTGTTTTCTTTTTGAAATGTGGTCTCACTATGTTACTTTTTTAGGGTGTCCTTATACAGGAGTGATAAAGCAATTCAGCCTGAGCTTGACTCTCTGGAATTACAGGTGCATGCTAGCCCAGGTACTTCAAATAGCTTTGGATGGAGAGAACAGAATTGAAATTAGCAGTGATTTCATTTATGTTAAACTATAAACATTGTGGTGAATTACATTTTTGTCAAGTAACAAATTAAGTTAACATACAGTTTTATTAAAATATTATCAAGTTTTAAAATATAAAGTTTTAGACAAATTTTGATCAGTGAAGTTAAATTCATTTTGGATTTTCTTAGTTGTTGATGGAAGATAATATACATCACATAAAATGTAGAAACATTACTTTAAAGATAATATATGAAACCTTTTGTCTGATTCCTTTATCTATTTCTTAATATTGCCAGTGTTGTTAATAATTCAGATTTGCAAATTAAGCCACAAAGTATGAAGTTATTAAATAAAACAGAGAACATATCTGAAAGGAGTGGGGGAATTGGAAATTCTCAATTATTAATATATATTTAATACCATTTGTTCTTTCATCCTTTATATACTTGATATATCTGAATAAAATTTGAGTTAGAGCAATTGTTTTCCATAGTGAGTGATTCCATTTTTTGGTAGTTATTAGCATTACATATGACAAATATCACTGTAAAAAAGGAAGAATCTGAGCATAAATCTGTGGAAATATTATTTCACAGGATACTAATATAGTGATGTAATTATAAACTGACTGTAATTTCTTTCCAGTAAATAAACAAACTCAGGCTGAAATTAGGCACATTTTTCAAGAGTGCACTAGCACATACAAGGTGATCTCATTTTTCTTATTTTGGAAAACTATAGAGTAATTGTAATAGTAATAATGAATTTAGTTGTTGCATATGCACTATAGGGAGTTATGGCTGCATATAAGATCACATATAAGTTTTACAAAGTAAACATAAAATAAGTAGGATGAAGTATTATAAATCAGAACACTGACAAATAAAAAGATAAAGAAATAGGATAGAACCCCTACTCAAATGTTCAAATATAACTGTCATCAATCTAAATTCTTGCCTGACCTCCTAAAAGGAAAACATACAATTGTGAAAATAAAAGATAGCCATAAATGTAATCATAAAATGAGCTAATTAGCTTGTGAATACCTAAGAGAGTGCCAAAAGGATACATTATAGACAGTAGAAGACCCAGTTTTAATTTTCTAAGCTTCTTATAATAACCGAACTTTTTGAAGTTCAGCTGTGCTAATAATAGTAATTTTAATAGTAATAATAATAATGTAATTTTTACACAAATGAAATCTAATTAAAATTTAGGAAACTGTATTAAATAACTAAAAGTTCAAAACAAAATAACAACGAATAAAAATGAAGATAACACATAACAAAACCTGTAATACACAGTGAAAGCGGTGCTAACGGGGAGTTTTAGTCATGAAGGCTCACATGTAAACTGTTGAAAAGCCTCAAGCAGACGACCTATCATGCATCTCCAGCAATGAAAAAGAAGACAGTCTAAATTCTGAATTGCTAAAAGTAAGCATTACAGCAGATATGAATAAATGGAGACTAAAGAACAATAAAGTATCCAAGACAAATGACCTTTTTCATCTAAAATATAAAAAAGAAATAAACAAGAAGACTCAAATGAAATCTGAGATGAAAAGTAAAACATTGTAACCGACCTCACAGATATACAAAATATTGTGATGCATTATAAACAACTATATGGAAACAAACTTGATAACCTTGATAAAATGGACTCATTTCTGAAAACATAAACCTTTTAAATAAAATCAAATTATGAAGAAATAGAAAACTTGAACAGATAGATAACATGTAATAATATAGATTTATTAAACAAACAAGCACAATAAAACCATCCATCAAAGTGAGATAGCATGAGAGGGCTTCACTGCCAAATTCTATGCTTGTTTTAAAAAGTAATATTATCTCCTTGAATTATTTTCCAAAACAAGTGGAGGGAGGATTTTTTCAGATATGTTATATGAGGCCAGCATTACCCAGTTTCTGAAACCAAATAAGACACACACACACACACACACACACACACACACACACACACACGCTCACACAGAACGGAACATCCCAAGACAAATATCTTTGATGAACATAAAGTCAAAAATACTTAACCCAACATTAACAATCTGAATCTAAAAATAGGTTGAAAAAATTCACATTACGAAGACTATTTGCTGTAGTCAAAGTTATCCCAGAATTGAAAGGATGGTTCAATGTCGATATTCACCATATCATCAGGTTGATTGATAAAAAGAAACAAATGCAATTGATGGAAATAAAGCATTTGATTTTAAAAATCCATTCATCATAAACAAACCGAACAACAAGGCATACAGAAATTTACCTTGATATAATAAAGACCATTTTTAATGGGACAAAAGCTAAAGTTATGTTTGAGTGAAGGAGAGCTGAAGACTCTCTCTCTAATACCTAGATCGAGTCAAGTCAAGAATCCCCAATTTCTTTGTTAATCAACAGCACAGCACTGAAAACTCCACCCAGAGCATTTAGGCAAGAGAAAGAAATAACAGGTATTCTAAAAAGAAAATTAAGTCGGTATAAGATTGCTTGATCTTCTACTTAGAAAACCCTGAGAAGTACACCCAAAATATCTAGAACTAATAAATAAATTCATTCAATGTTCAGTATATAATATAACTGCATAAAATCAACAGTGTTGCTATATGTCAAAACATATTTTCTGAAACAAAAATCAAACAAACAAAGCCCTGTATTAATATTTAGAAAAATTAAATAACAAGGGCTAACTTTAATCAAAGAAGTGCAAGATTGCTACAATAAAATTATACAACAGTGATAAAAGAGATTGAAAAGGACACAGATTAGTCAAAAATCATCTTGTACCCCTGGCATGGTAGATTCCACATTGTTAAAATGCCAATACTACCCAAAGTGATTTACATATCCAATACTATCTATATTAAAACATCAGAGATAGTGTTCTCAGAGAAAGAAAAATATTTTAAAAAATCATATAGGAGAGCAAATGCAAAACATAACCAGTGTCTTATTTAGGGCAAAAAAATACCATTATTCTACCTGTATCCACACCATATTGCAAAGCTTTAGCAATGAAAGAAGCATGGCATCACCACTGCAGCAGTTACATGAGACAAAAGAACGCATGAGAGAACCTGGGTAAAAGTCACCCATGTACAGTCAGTAGGTTTTGTCAATATTCAATAGCAACTTATTACAACATACATTGGAACAAGGACAATGTTTTGAATAAATGTTGTTGGGAAAATTTGGTATCACATGTAGGAGAATATCTGTCAACAAATTCAAAGATCAAGTATAAATAGATTAAAAACTTCAAAGCAAGAGGTGAAATTAGAAACATTATAAAAAACAGAGGAAAAACACTAGAAAGTCAGAATGGGCAAGTTTAATTTTTACACAGCCCCACATTCACAAGCCAAAACCAAAAATAGACAGCAAGTATTGTATAAAACTAAAAACATTCTGTACTGAAAAGGATGAGTCAACAGAACACAGAGACAACCTACAAATGAGAGAAAGTATTTTCAGTGTCTATAGTGGACACCGAGGTGATATTAGAATACATAGAGGACTCCAAAATATAGCCAAAAACAAACAAAAGCCAAATACAATTAAAACTGCTGATAGATCTAAATCAATATTCCTCTTAGAAGGCATACAAATGACTTCAGCTGTGCATATTAAAATGTCAGCATCGCTCATGACCAGGAAAATGCGAACTAAAACCACATGAGATAACATCATACCCTTATAAGAATGGCTAGTATTATAAAGTCTAAAAATAACAAGTGCTGGAGAAAATATGGGTACCAGGGAGCCCTGCAGTGGACCCCAGTCTCTTACAAGGTGTTACTGTGTGCGGTGAAAGAAAGCAAGAGATGAAATGACAGCGCAGTGGGGCCTGGGATGGCCAGTTCATGGGAACTAAAATGTCCCCAAGAGAGCCAAAACCTCAGTATTTATTGTTCACATTGACATTGGGGAAAATAATGAGGGAATTACTGGGTGATTCTGAGGGTGCTGGTGATTTTAAACTAATGAAGATCTTATGTGGATGAGGACGGTAAGGAGGGATGGCAGGTTTTCAGAAGCTTGTCCTTTCCCCCAACTGATATGTTTCCTTGATTACTACTCGGTTCTCAAGGAACTAGGTTGTCGTCAGCTGACGCAGTCTTGGCCTTGAGCCTCACAGCACCGCAGAGCCGCTGAGGCCTCCTCCAACTGTGACTGAGGCATGCAGAACTGTGTCTCCACATTGCTTGTAAAAGGGTATTTGGAACTAGTCGTCTTCATCCAAGTGAGATAATATACAGAAAGACAAGTACTACATGATCTCTGTCTCATGTCTAATCTACAAATGTTGATAATGTAGAGGTTGGGAGTCGAATAGTAGCTACTAGAAAGGAGGAAAGGGAAGGGAAATTTAGTACTGGGGTACTAAATTAAAGACACATAAGCATGAGAATGCTGTGGGTACTATTGGACAATATAGTGACTACAGTCAACAATAGTACACTGTATCTATCAAAAAGATAGAGGAAACTATCGTTAAAGATTTTTACATTGAAAATTTTGTCTAAGGTTATAAATATGTTTAAGTTGTTTTGAACAATATGAAATCCATACATGTTTCAAAAAGTCTATGGAGGGCTGCGGATATAGCTCAATGGAATAAGCGCCTGCCTAGCAAGCGCAGGGTCCTGAGTTCGATCCCCAGTACCGCCAAAAAAAAAAAAAAAGTCTATGGTAATCCATTAATACATACAACTTTAATGCTTCTATGAATCAATTTATTTTGTAATTAGTAAAAAAGGAAACCAACAAGCTACTTTAACTATAAATGATCAAAAAATTTTTCTAAAAACTCCTTGATGGCTAAATATACATACCAAAATTCTTACAGCTAAATACCTTCTTAGAATAACTTCAATTTCCTAAATGATTGTAATAGCAAGAGTAGACAAATTAATAATACAATTTAATAAATTAAAATGAAAACTACGAGTTGAAATAATGAGGTACATGTGACTCACAGAGAACACTCGAAAGCAAAGAAGACGAATTAATAAAATAAAAATAATATTTTAAATGAAAAAGCACTGGATATTGGAAGATACCAGAAAGTTGGACAAATCCTCGAAAAACGCTCAAGTGAAAACTGACTGATCTGGTCCCACTACTGCTGTCAGTCATAATGGTGCAAACTGAGGCAGAAGAGCTCTTCTTCCATGACATGAAAACTCTACAGTATGAACCATAGCCCACTTACACACGGAGAAGGTGTGTAAAGGGAGCCCCAGAGTCTCTTTAGATTGTCCGGCATGTCTTTGATTAGATGAAAGATAAAGAAATATTGAAGATTATGCAAAGTAACCGGAAGAGAAACTTTTTAAAAAATTTATTTGGATTCACTCATGAAGATTTTATATCAGATACAAATAGAATAAACTCTCCAGTTAAAACATAGACAGAGAATATACAAAAAGCCAAATGTAGTAGATGTTGTTTAAAAGAGTATACATTAAATACAGTTAAACGCAGTTTAACAATAAAAAGTAAATGATAATAAACATGCAATGATAATGCTAAGGAATAGGTTAGCTGTGCCAATTTATTTAAGCTTTCAAACAGTATTTCCATATTTTATATTTTAAAGTGATAAAGACATGTCAACTCATCAAGAGAAAATAATTTTAATAAATTTAAATAGATATATGCCTGAAAGATAAGTTTTCAAAGCATTAAATTAAATGGGACTGAGGAAACAACTGACAAAGTCCTTTTACAAATGAAACATTTAGCAAATTTTAGCAACTGACAGAGAAATCAAAGAAAACATCAACAAAAAGGTGGAACAGTCTTATACCGATAAGAAATTGGACAAAAGACTTTAAACATGGCTGTTAAAAGTGTAGACATATCAATACCCAATAAACAAACAAAAAAAAGCACTTACCATTTTTTAGTGATCATGGAATATAAAAACTAAAACTGTCATAAGATTTTACAGCATTTCAACTAGATCAGCTAAAATTAGAAAAATTGAGAACAGAGTTCAGGTAGGAAGCTGGATGACGGTGATGGTGGTGGTGATGGATAAACTGAAATTTCATGTTTCATTCCTGAATATGTAAAACTGTACAGCCAGTAGGAAACCCATGTGGCAGCGCATCCTGAAGTTGACATACACTGTGATCCAGCACATGTATAATTTCCTGTAGGTTAAGAGATGAAAACATGGACACACTACAGTTTTTGAACAAGAATGTTAGTGCAGTTTAATAATACTCAAAATAAAAAAGTTATTCAGCAGCAACACTGATATTTATGATATCCATGGAGAGCGGAACACTTCTCACTGAAAAAAGAAGCAAGAAATTGCTCATATATACTGGAATATGGCTGAACACCAAAATACATTTTGCGAAAAGGACCGAACACAAATACAGTGTGTATTTTGAAATCCTATTCATATGAAGTACTGGAACAGTCAAAATTTGCTTTTGGTGAAATTAATCATAATGGTGATTGCTTGAATCACGCACCTCATGTCAGTTACTGACTGGGAAGTCACTGGAAGTATTCAGTACCTGCATGTCAGTTTTTGACTCAGAATACTGGAAATGTTCAGTATTTTCATTACATGCAATAAGAAAATACCAAAATTTATTTATCCACAAACTAGGTAAGCTGTGTATATTTAACAGCATGCACATCCTACAACACTGATGAAAGAGATAAAATGGAAAAAATAAATTAGGAATGAGAAGGGTATAAAATTCTATGACATTTTCACTTCTTGGCCCTTTGGCTAAGATCAAACGTATAATTCTATGACATTAAATAAAAAATCAAAACATCATATTTATTATTTAAATGAACTATTTAGAAAAAAAAAAGCAGAAGCTTCAAAGGAGCAAAATACCTTCAGACAAAAATTGAAAGGAAAATACAAAAGCAACTGATAACTTGGTAGACACCAAATCCAAAGGATTCAGGAGGTAGGAAGGAGGTAAGAAGTTCAGATAGGATGTTATTATAGTTGTCTAGAGTCCAAATTTTAGTTTTAAATTATATAAATAAAAATCAAGATTGTTTATCTTTAAAATGTATGCTAGGTGTCATTAACTATGTAGTACTAATCCTTTTAAGTAAAAATAGTTATATTTCTAACATTAATATATCTGGGGCAAAGATATATTCTATATCATGCATAGCAGTTGAAAGTTATTGAATGAAGAATTCAATTATATTTAAACCCATCTCTTAAGTTATATTTCATAGTAGATTAATTCACCTATTTTTTGCTTTTTATTTTATAACATTTACCTTTGTTCTATCACCAAATGAAAAAGTACATTTTAATTCATACTAAAGTCAATCCAGTAACACTCCAAATTCCATATTAAATACATATGGTAATATTATGTTTTAGTATGATCCAATACAGTGCTGTAAGTGATGAATTTTTATTCAGTTGTGTATTTCAAACATAAAGATGGTTAAAGATCTCTGCCATATGAGAAGACAATTTCTACACTGATTAATGTACTTTATTAGATTACCCAGATAGATATTAATATATGCAGCTATAACAAACAAAATAGTTAAACCATTGTGCAAATGCTGACTCAAATATTGTTACATTATAAACCATATAAAAGAGCACGGTAGTATTTTCTTGACGTTTACTCCTGTACAAAATGAGAAATTAGGAAACACAAAGGAAAGCAGTAATATGATTCAGCATGTTCTGGAAAACAAAAACTTAGAAAAAGAATAGCAAATGGTTCTTTGGAAAGACAAGATAAAACTGAGGAAATTAATATTTGGTGCAATATACACGCATTCATATTTAGAAAAGAAAAGCATTTGACAAAGGAGAAGCATTTGCAGTATGAAAGTGTCAAAAATAAATGCAGGAAATTAAATAACTAATCTCAGTGTCAATTTAGGTATTTTCATGTATAGATGAAAGAAAACCTTTCTATTCTATATTGATTTTAATTTTGCTTTTGTTTTTGTTGGTGGCTTTGGATGACTAAACTGAAGTGACATGCGAAAATGTATTTGGGGCAAGAAAACAAAAAGCTGACTATAAAAACATTCCTAAGAACATGGAACATTTTTATGATGCTAATGTGCTTTTTTAAAAATGCAATTTCTGAGGGGTTCAATAACAAATGTCCGATTACTCTTGCTTTCCCTTTCAGTTCAATGGTCTCCAATGGTTCTCTGGAATATATATTTGGGAACTTAATATTTACATTATTCCCTTGTATGAAAGTATAAGTAACCAAATTTCAACAAATGCATTAACTTTTTTGCCTTTCAACACAGAAACAGCTATCATCCTTTTTTGATGTAATCATGACGTCGTTTTTTTATCAGCTATACATTAAAATAAAATAATGAAAAATTTAACGTTCTTTGATTTCTTATGTGTTTGCCAAAAAAGATCACTTGAACATTTTTACAATGGGATGAAGATTTGTGCATTAGAATACAAAGCTCTGATATATTTATTTTTATTCTGTAGAAAAACAAGTAGGTTTATCCTATGTGAACAAATATTTGTGTGCTGTACTGCTTAGGTAAGTGTCAGAGTGATTTTTAGACACAGATCTCCTAGTAAGGGCCTTGATTTGTTTACAATCACATTCATACTCCTCACTCTAATATTTTTCCAACAATTCTATTATTTCAGAAAGGAGTTAATAACATCCTGCATTTCCTTTTGCTAGTACTAGATATTCTTTACATATTTCATTAAAATGCTGTGGTGAGCATACCTCTACGTGTGCCTGGATGAGTCCTGGAGGGGTGACCTTGGGATTTGTGTCCAGTCCCTTACACCCTCGAATTTCACAGTACTTCCTGCTGTTATGAATGAAGGAGTTTGATTTGTGAAGCCCTCTAGCAATGACATTTCTGTCTTGAAGCCCCCTAATCAGGGACTAAAAGCATGAATAAATTGTGCTTCTTCTCCTTTAAACTGCAGGTGTTGCATATTGTTTTAGTTACAGGGACATTACCAACATCAATACCTTGAATGTAGCGTTCATTACTTGATGTATCACAATAGCTGCACTCTGCACTCGGATGGTGGAAACAAAAGCTAGCTTGTGTGATGAAATTGTAATTCAGCTGAGGAAACAAAGAGAAAAGAAAAGACTTCAGTAAGATAAACTCAGGCTAATCCTTCACTGTCTGAACTTTAAAGTGTTTTCTGTAAGTACTCCATTTTTGAGACATTCTCTAGAATCTCCTGTCACCCAAGAGATTTATCTTGATCAAAACCAAGATAGTATCTGCGTTCATGAAGAGGTCTAACTGTTCTTCCTTTCTAAGACCCTGGACAATGACACAGATATGAAATGATCCAATGAACAAAAAAGCCCCCCCCAAAGGATCCAGATTTCTATGTGTAGACAGATCTACCGTGGCTGCTTTCCTAATATTATGTTTCCTTACTGAACAAGGAATGAAAAGGAAGTGGATACTATCAGCTCTAGCGCACTGGGATACACGTGATGGAGGAGGACAGATTCAGGCTTGAACATACATCAATAATTGGTTACAGTAAATTACTTTTTGACTTTCAGAATTTGCCACATTCTCTGATGTCGCACTAGTAAATACCCAAGCAGATAAGAGAGCTAGCTGGTCTCACCTTCACAGCTCCCAAACTGATGAAGTTAAAAGGTGGAGAAAAGGTAGTTTAGATTCAGAACATGACTCTACCTTTAGTATGGGAACATTTAAACACAATCGCGCATGCTCTGGCCACTAGTTCTTGGCTTTTATATCTACATCTTTTTGCTACCTGCCTATCTATTCATGGCAATTATAGTCACACGACTGGTCATTTCTGCTATAAATTGCGATACTTTGTAAGTACGTAACTATCACAGTTGCAGAAAATTTAGCATGGAGATTTTTTTTTTTTTTTTTTTTTTGCGGTACTGGGGATCGAACTCAGGACCCTGCGCTTGCTAGGCAGGCGCTTATTCCACTGAGCTATATCCCCAGCTAGCATGGAGATTATAGGCGTGGCTGAGGAATATGCCACAACAGATGACATTCTCTTATGTCTTAGTGGCATGAAGTTTCATTTAGTCTGCAATGTAGCCCAAGTGAGTAGCTATGGAGAGTCTATGACCCGTGCTGTATAAGGGGCCATGGAGTTCTTCTCCCAGCATGGATTGAGCCCCAATTTGGGTGGGCTGGGAGACGCTAACTCTGCCTCCTCTTGCTCTTCACGATTACATCCATGGAGTTCATGCTCTGCTAAGAGAACACCACTTCTACTGACGTTCTATTGCCTGTATCTAGTTTATACCCAGATACAGCTTCCCATCATGAGCCTTGGATATTGTCTTAGTCTTCTATTACTGGGACGAAATACCCTAAACCCACAACTCCCAGGAGGTGAGGTTTATTTTTGCTCATAGTTTCATGCTCAGCAGTCTCCAAGGCACAATAGCGCGGCTGTTCTTCTACGCAGACCTCACCTTGCAGCAGCGCGTTCAGCCATGAATTCAGCAGCGGAGGCCTCCGCTGACGGGTACAGTGCACAAGCAACTCAATCACCTTTCCAAACACAGGAGAACATCTCCGAACACAGGAGATGCTCAAGGGGCCGTCTAGCTCTAGACCCGAACAGTTAAACTGAGATCGTGACAAAATCTTGCTGTCTTCTCATCTTTTTCTCTCTTTTGTATAGGACACCCTGGCAAGAAAGATGGAGTCTACTTTTTTCTACATTGAATGTTTATTTTTTTTTTTACTTACATTGATATATAATTAAAGTAATATAAAATTTTACCTAACTAAATCCATCAATAGAAACGTAACAATCCAGTACTGTGTAGCGCTCTGACAATGTTGGGCAATAATCACCATTATCCAGTTCTAGTTCATTATCCACACTTTTCACCACTTCCCAAATACGTATCCTCTAGAAGTTCTTCCAGTATTAGTCCCTAGAAACTACCAATCCAGTTCCTGTTTGTCTGGATTACTCCTTTTGATATTTTGAAAAAAAAATGATATATTAAAATATGTTCTTCTAAGTCTGGTTTCTTTCACTTAGTATAATGGTTTCAAAGTTTTTGCATCCCATGGTATGCTTTCTACCATCAAAAATGACCATCATTTAAACAATAAGTTTTAGAAAAATGTGGAGAAATCAGATGCTTTCTACCTTGCTGGAAGGAATACAAAATATGGCAGTGTAGTTACCATGGAAAGCATTTTGGAACTTCCTTCAAAACCAAAACATACAGTTACCCTATCATGCAAGATTTTCAGTCCTAGCCATATAAACAGAATTGAGAACATTCATTTACACAAAAATTGATAGCAGCTTCATTCATAATAGCAAACGTAGATAAAAACTCGGTGCCCATTAATTATGGTTAAATTAAATGGGTAAAAGCCCTACACAGGAGTATTTTTCAGAAAAAGAAAGGAATTTTAAAAGTCTTACAAAAGATACTATATTCTCAAAATAATTAGTTTTCCTATTTTCATAAATCAAATAAGAGTGTGGATATAGAGATTGATACTGTATCATCAATGAGACCTATAAATCAGAGATTATTTTTAAAATATACCATTGTATGAATTATTTTAAAGAGTTAATGAAGTATAAATTATTTTAAATTTCAAATACAGTACAATATAAACTTAATATTTTATGTTAGACAATAAAGTATCAACTCAACAAATTTAAAAATGCATATGAACTTTGCTGATTCACATTAGAGAATGTTACATAATAAAGATGGTCATCAAGCAAGATTCCGTCAGATTTCTAGCCACACTTTATGAGATTTTCCTTGTTTATTTTCTAACTAACTTCAATCCATAGTCAAATGTTCTTATTGATTTCTGTTGACTAGTGAATACCGACCATGATGAAACTTCATTTATTTCAGGTAATAAAAGTTCAGGTTAGTTACTGTAGTTGGAAAGGTAAGAGTTCTTTCTGATACATTTAGGAAAACTGAAATCATCTTGCATTGTAGCAGATAAAATAGGGAGAAACACTGAGGAATGTTTGCAGTTTAGTGATGTCTATAACATTCTTCTGAAAAATGCTCAAAATTTGACCAATTCAAATTGAGGAAACTCAACTTGAGACCAAAACCTCTTCATAGATCTCAACTACTTCTCCTTATTTCAATGACAGCAGCTCTATGAAAACAAAACATGGGAAAACTGTGGTGAGGAAAAGAATTCAGAAGATATTTGGGAGATATTTAAGGCAGTATTTATGAGAGGATGGTACAGATACCATGAAGTAGGTAACATTAGGATGAGGAATAAGTCAAATGTAAATAGAAATACTTTACTGAAAGAAATCCTACACATAGAAGAACGGTAAGTTGAAGCCATCTCCATCTGACATTGTCAGATGAAAACATAATCACTGCCTGAAACTTCTTCATAAATGCAAACAAACCTTTCAAACTCTTATACTTCTTGAATTATGTTACATCGAAGTCTATTCCTAAATCTATCTGCAGTGAGAAAACCTGATTACTGTGTTTTACTGCTATCTACATCAATCATTAAAACACAGAAAGTAACTGAATAGAAGAATTAGATACTCCTCCACTTAAAAAAGGTAGATCCTGAGCTTCATGTGCAGCGGGCAATGAGGTTTATTAAATGTCTACCTAGGATGATTCTTACATTATTTATTGGGTTGTTATCTAACACCTGGAAATGTAACCAGGAGTAAGAAGAACCAAGTTCTCTATGTCTAGTAGGTGACAGTCTAATGTGAGGGTTATATATTTGAATATTTAATCCAATATTATATACGTAGCAGTATCCCTCCAGACAGTAGATTACCAAGCAAAATACTGTGCAAATGGTGACACTTTGGTCCCTTGAAAATGGTGAAGCATTTATAAAGGTAATAGCAGAACCAAATGATATCCCAGGAGAGAAAGAAGAGCCCTGCAGGGACACTCATGTACAAAATAATTCTGGACGAAGTCATGAGAAACGAGACAGAATAGCATTGGTGATTGAATTCAATATGCTCTTGTAGACTAAGATACTGAGTGTAGCTTTTGTTCCATAAATTATTGCCAATATGTTGATAATTTGATATGTACATTACAGCTTATCCTAACATCTGTGTGGATAAGTTGTATTTGGGCCAAGAAGAAGCCCCCACTGGGGGCTGTTTATGTGCTGATTTAGAGTGTATGCTACAAGCAATGGAGAGCATGATACACTAAATTCTGAGAAATCTGAACACCAAAGATAGATTTAGGAGGCAGACATTTCGATCACTATTCAGTGCAGTTGTAATAACATAAAATTCTGTTGCTTAGATTATAACCTAGTACATACAAATACATGCATGGTACTCTATACCCATACAGCATTAGGGTTTTATGGATATTCAGTAGAATGATTTAAAATTTTAGTGTTCTAGGAAGGAAATTACAGTAAACTCTTAAAAATTGATTCGGAATTTTCCCTCTGGAATATTTTAAACCAAATTAAAGTTTTAACATGGTTCAATTGAAAGCATTATATCTAGAGTTATAAGTATTTTGTGTTACTTAAAATATAAAGTGTTTGAGCTTTACAATGTCACTAGATTTTATTAGTTTCTTGATTATCTCAGTAGAACCCAGAGATACTGTTTGTGTAGCATAATGTTATAGCCACAATAATTCTTCCAAATGTTTGAATTAGAGATGTCTCCTTTGGAACTCTATCTTTGCTACCCTTGGGCCTCAAATTCAAATCCGTTGAATTGCAGTTAGCCCTTCTGCATTGGGATTCTTAACCTTTTTGGACAGCATTTACATACACTTAGTGTCTGCACTGCAGTTAATTTGCATGTCTATTTCATATTCAATATTAACTCTTTTGGATGTGTGGGTTTTTCCAGAAAGAATTTGATGTATAATTCATTAGTATTCACTTAGAAGCTTCTGCTCTTAACAGATTCTAGGAAGGATAATTACTAGAATTAAAAGATTACTTTTGGTATATTTTCCATATCAGGAAATATACTTTACATTAAAAACTCATTAAATATGCATAGTACCTTATTAAGGTCATTATTATTATTTACCATACAAATAAATGGAGTTGACTCCCTTTGAGATGTTTAGAACACACATATTAAAGACGTAACACTTAAGTCCATTGATACCACATTGAACCTAACTGTTTCATTTTAAAAAGAGCTTTTGTGAATGATTTTGCTGATTAGGGTTTTAAAGAATATAGAAGGGAATTAGGGGAATAATATAAGGAAAAGAATAATGGCCTCATTAAAAACTGTTTTGCAGAGACTGCATGCATTAAAATGCACACAGTAGCTACAATTAGTTGAACAAATGGCAAATGCGTCCTGATTCTCTTACCTCTCAGTAAATTCTCTGAGTATGTAATTTGTAAGGCTACCTGCTAATGACTCTATGCTATAGCTCAGACAGATTTATACGAGGGAAATCAATAACTTCAGGAAACATTTATATTTTACCTAGTTTGGTAATATGAGTAACTGACAGGTAGAAAGTCATTTATAATTTCTTATATCCTTGTCTTACTAGAATAATGACTTTTCTATTACAATAATCTACAGATTTCAGTCCTAAAGAATAGTTTAGTATTTTTAACAATGATTTTATGCAGCATTTTACTTATTTTTAATTATCAAAAATGTGTGTATGCACATATATGTTTGCTCTGTATACTATTAAAAGAAATAACATTTATAATAATGAGCAGTCATGCCAAAGCAGCTCCCATTTTGTGTGGATATATTGGAGTTGCACACTACAATTAACTTTTTCCCTACTGAGTAAGTGGTACTGTACGTTACGTTCCTGGGAAGGATCACACCACACTTCTGCAGTCTTGTGGATTCTTGTTTGCTTAAGTGATGACAGAAAATCTCAGTTTTCCTTAGGATTACTTCTTCCAGACACAGTTCTGACTTTAGAGTCTTGGAAGAATTTCAAATGAAGCCACGGAAGGGAAGTAAAGCTCAGCAGTGTAAATTATGGTTTATCTTTGCATTTGCATTTTCTGGCTTTTGTTAGTTTGAGTTACAACCTTACCACCAGTTGCATGTAGATTTGGAAGCTGTGTGTGTGATGAAATTACATCTTTAAGTACTTTAACTCATCCTGATGAACCTCAAAATTTATGTTGTCTCTTTTTGAAAACTCCTCTGTATTTGTACCTACACATTCAACAGCACATTTATTTTTATAAACTAGCAACTTTTTTTTCCGAATTTTTATAGGTCTAAGGAGAACTCAAAGCCACCAGTATAGAACATTACCTTAACCATAAATCTTAGAGTCTTTTTACAGCTTTGTGTTTTGAAGTCCCACCTTTAAACTTCCCAGAATAATTGGGGCTTTCTTCATTCCTTTCCCTAGAAGTCATTTTGTAAAGCACACTGCCAACTTCAAAATATACTAATTTATTGAAATTTTTTAGACATCTAAGGGAAAGAGGCACATGCACTTGGTTTTAAAATATACTTTGAATAATTCTTTTACTTATTCACTTACTTTACAATTGTTTATTGGATTGACTCTATCCCCACTGATGGGCTTAATGGCATAGAAAATGATAAACTGCTAGGTAGGATTCCCATCAATCCCCATTCTTTTAACAGTAAGGAATTCTACTCACTTAACAGTGTCCTCACTTAACAGTGCATAGGATCATTTTGCGTATATGTTGAATTTTAATTCTTAGAAAGTATATTGCCTTAGTTGACTTTCCTCAGCTTCTAAATGTTTACAAAATATTAATATTAGTCATTGACTCTTCCAAGAAATATTTATTGAACACCAGCTATATCTTGACACTTCTGTAAGGTCAGATAAAACAATAATAGAGTAAGTGAGGAATGTGTCATGCCACAAATGATTATCATGGCTCAAATGAGTGTATGTAATATAGAATAGTATTAGAGGGCTGGTTATACCAGATTCACTAAGAAATACAGTAGTATATGGGAAGACAATTTGTCCTAAAACGCAGTACCTAAGTACGCTTAAGACCCTGTTTTTTTATTTTTTATTTTTAAATTTTTGGCGGTACTGGGGATCAAACTCAGGACCCTGCGCTTGCTAGGCAGGTGCTTATTCCACTGAGCTATATCCCCAGACCTAAGACCCTGTTTTAAAAGCTACTAATGAGTGAGTACACAAAAAATGAAGTAGTACTCCAGGAAGATTAACAACCACAAGAAACAGTGAAACTGAAGTGGACATGACTACATGTGAAATAGGTAAAAAAGGAAAACAGTGAAATATGAAAGTAGGTTGTATGAGAAGCAAGGTCATAGTTGATTTTAGTATATCTGTGATGGGGGACCAGTAAATGCCTTTTTCAGTAGAGAGCATATCGATCAAATGCACACTTCTGGAGGCACCCAAAAGAGTCCAGAGCATAGAAACTGAATTGAAAGAAGGGAGATTGCATTGAAATGAGACTACTGTATTAAGTGATGTGAAGAATGAGTTAGAGAACTATAAAACTGGTTATGAACCAGAAAACTAGCTATAGAGAGACTGACAAGAATGTGATAACACAAGGGGAGAGGAGAAGCACAATTTAAAGAACGCTGCCAGTAGGTTTGATTCATGCAGAGGAATTACCATCAGTTTGCTTAGGAAGCTCAGAAAAGCAGATTGTGAGCAAAACAAGTTTTCCTTTAGATAAATTTAGTTTAAAGTGGCTATGGGGGCATCCAAGTGAAAATATTTGCTACATATATTTGAAAATATTACAGTTTTCCAAAGCCATGTTTTGGATGAACTTGGCCAAGACCGTCTATATTAAACAAGAAAAGGATGAGAGTAAACAATGAAAGATACAAAAGTGATATTTAACAAATGGCAAATGGACCAGGGAAACTTTTTATCAAAACTTAATATAGCAATATTCCAAGAAGAATGGTGTGGTGCTATCCTTGGTGGTGCTTGCGTACTATCCTTGATTTTGGGACACAATACTTGAACACGTAATTTAAAGGAGAAGGGGCACAGTCCGGCCCATAGTTGTAGTCTCTACTGTGTGGGCTCCATGGCATGGCCGAGAGGCATAGTGGAGGAAAAGTCACTCGCATCACAGTGGTCAGGAAGCAGGGAAGGACAGAAGGAGCCCAGAAGGGAGGTATGTGCTTCCGGGTCACGCCACCAGTAATGTCTGCTTCCAGTCAGACCCCGCTTCCCAACAGGAAGTCAGAGACACGGTCTCCATTATTCAACCACCTTTCAAAGGCCCCAAGTATGAGTCTGTAGACTCTGAGAGGACATTTAGATATAAAATAAAACTTTTGGCAATAACAGCATAATAAATTACCTTGGAAGTATGTATTTAGGGTTTACTATAAGTAAAGAAACAAAATTATGAAGGATTATTTAGTGAGAAGGAGGTTAGCAGTAGACAATTATAAATAGTTTCCCACTACCCGAAAGTTTGACTGCTAAGAGAGTTAGCAATATAACAGAAAGTGAAGGGAAGTAAGTCCTTGGGAGCAAGTAGCCTGATGGGAATCCTTTTCCGCCTCAATATTGTTTTCTTTACCCATACTCTTTCAGGGAAAGGTCTGAGACATTACAATTATACATATTTCCATTTAACATTAGCAATAGGAGTCTGATGCCAAAATGATGTCTGCTGTCTATTCCATTGACATCAAGTCCAGTATTAAGTCACATTCCTTGAATTGGTATGTTAAAGCATCCAAATTACATTAACACTACTTTACTTGTAAATTTCATTCAGTTGCATTGATGCTTAACATATGGAAAATATTACCTTCCCTCCATTGCCAAAGCCTTTTACTAATCCTCTCTACCATTTCATTAATACACAAGTCTTAGTTACCTGCCCATTCCAACCAGTGTGTGTGTGTGTGTGTGTGTGTGTGTGTGTGTGTGTGCGTGCTTGCGTGCACATGCACGCACCTTAAATTGAAGTGTCAAGTCACTCCATGAAATATTCAGCTTTGGATCTTTGGATGGTAGAGGAAAAATGTTAGAAGAATGCAATATCTTAGAGAGAATTTTTTTTAGACATGAAACAAAGCATAGATTTCTCACTATGAAATGTGGCATTTTTGTAGGAGAAATATAGATTTATTTTCTTGTATCATGTAAGAATAAAATGGAGGATAGGGCATGTCATGGCTCCGTCATCTAAATCAATTCGTCTGAAATCCTTGAAGGGCCAGGAATATAGTTCAGTGGCATAAGTACCTGCCTGGCAAGCGCAAGGTCCTGAGATTGATTCCTGCTACCAAAAACTAAAAAAAATAAATAAAATCCCTGAAAACCTATTAATGTAGGTTAAATTAGGAAGAATAATAATAGTAAGGTTGTGGTGACTGTAAAATGAGATAATTGATAAAAGACTTTTGGTGTCTGGTGAACTCAATGAAGACAATTGAATAACACTGGTAGTTTTTACTATTTAGAAGTCATAATCCTGATTTGTAATATTACAATACTAAAGGAATCTTTACCACATTCCAACCTAGACTTTGAAGTTTAGGTAAAAAAAAAAAAACTAAGAATTTAACAGGGTTCACTTTAATATTTACTTAAAATAAATTAAGACTAGTGCTTAAAAGGAGGTAAACTTTGAATACATTTTAAAGTGTCTATTTTCTCATCTCCTTGTCATTCTGCAAAGGTAAGCGAACTCCTTTTTTAGAAGAAGGACAGAAGAAAAAGACATTTGCTAGTGTGATGAATGTAGTAGACAATTTCTAAAGGACTGTGCAGTGAGCATTTAGTTTACAGGATTTTTATTTAATAATTTAAGGTAGCATATGTGCTTTCATTAGGGTTGCATTCTTTCATGATATAAACCATTAATAAATTTTTAGTCTGTACTAAATTTCACATCCTGTGCACATGTGTCATGATTTAAATATTATTACAAAATAATATTATAAATAACTTTTCTGAGATATAGGCCATGCTGATTTTACAAAGCCCCGATTAAATAATGCCTGAGATTAAATTTCCTTCTCAGCATTGACATCAAATTAAATACTAAACAGAGTATAGGTATGTTTCCATGATTGTCACTGGACAGCATAAGAAAACAACTTGGCAAAACACCTTTAGGTATCATTTAATGGAAAGTGTAGTTTTCAATACAGATCTTCTTTGTGGCTAGGAGGAAAAAAAACTGGGACATAAATGCTTTCCAATCAATGATTGATTTTTTTACTGTGATTGCTGCTGATATGTGAAGTTTCCAGCCAATCAAGCGCAGCTATGAAAAACACTTTTAAACTGTCTCATTTCACACTCCATAAGATTCTGCTGAAAAAAACAAAACTAATGTTAAAAATTTTGAAGCAAATCTTCAGAAAAAAATCTACTCTTCTTAGAGTGGGAGAAGATGTCTGGAAAGGAATCTATAAATAAGTTCAAACTGAATTAGAAAAATTCTGAATGTTTACTTAACAGTATGCAGAATATTTATTCACATCTTAAGAATAAGATAAAATATCTCAAGGAAAAACAAACAACTTTTGAGCTAATGCTTCTGCTCACTTTTTCACATTCAACAAATTACTAAATGTCTTAGGACCCTTGGATTTTTAGTTGATTTTTGTGGTGAAAAACAAATTTAATAGTGTCTCCTTAAAGCTTTATGTCTTTGAAACTTGTGGATTCTTAACAATAAAATTATATTTTTACTGATCAATATTTAAATGTACATTTATGAGATGTCAATGAAGTAAAGAATAAATATTTTAAAATGCAAGGAGTTGAAATTTGAAAGGGTAGCAGTAAATAGATGGGTTCGATATTCTTTGTTCAAACCAGAATTCAAGTTTGAGTGACACAAGTGCAAGTGTGAAATTTCAGTCATAAGGAAATGTGCACGCCTTATACATTTTTGTATGTAAAAAAATAAAAGCACAAAAACATATTAACAAACAGACACAAATTAGCATAAGAAATAGTACAATCAAAACTGATTTACAGACAAGGTGACATGGAGTCAACAATGGTTGTTGCTTTACCTATTGATATCTTCAAAGTGTATATACATGAACGCAGATACAGACATGCAAAATTGGTCAGACAATTAATCATCTCAACAACAGAAAAACACAAAAAACAAAAAACCAAAGACAAAAATAAATAAATAAATAAATAAATAAAAACCCAATAGTTGCTGCTTTACATATTGATATCTTTGAAGTGTGTGTTCAGGATAACACATACAGACATACAAGATTGATAGAATAACCCGTCCTCAATTATTCCTTAGCATTAAGTGATATAATACAATAGTAGAACCATGTTAGCCCTCCTGCACATATGTATATACATATATACATACATACATTTTTGCCTCTTTCTTTTCTCCACCCCTTATACATTTTTGAAAAATAAATATATTCAAATCCTACTTGGAAGCTTGGTAAAGGAAAAGTAAGTATATGAAATTAACATATGAAGTAAAGCTCTGAAAGTGTTTCAGAATAAAGTCTTACTCAGTTAAAAAAAAAAATAGACTAAATGCTAAGGTATTAATGGGAGGCTCAGAATCTTCATTTCTATCTGCTGCCTGCAAGGACAGAAAGGTCTCCGTTGTCTCTACACTCAGTGGATAAATCAACCCCAATTTTAAGAAGGAATTTCTTTTACCCTTAAAAGGTCTATTTCTATGCCACAATAAATGGCTTGGGGATTATCTAACACTTTGGATTATCTGCACCATTAGTGAGGATAATAAAGAGCTGACTACATTTTGCATTGAAACAGCATGGTCTATTACGCTCATGAATAGTCTGAGAATGAAGCATTGGAAAGTCTTTCTTGGTGCATTTATGTGCAAGGCCTTAATTGACTGCAGTCCAGCTGATGAGGCTTTTAGGTTGTTTACAAGTGATGGCTCATTCATCACTTTTTCAATTATTACTTTGGAAATTATGAAGGTTGCTTACAGTGAATAATTACATAGTTGTGGGCTCTAGGCATATGTGAGCTCTAGTTTTATACATATGTAGACTTACTCCCCAGTTATCTGGAATGATACTCTGTTTGTCAGTTGTCTTGATAAGTACTAGTTGCCATTTCTGTTCTGCTCTCTTTTTCAATGGCGTTAAAAGGAATTATCTAAATAGTAATAATTTTCAAGAAATGTAATTCAAGAAACATAAAGGAAACCAATCTGTTACCAGAGTTTAAAACTCTGAGAGATTGGTGAAAATTCATTTTCTCTAAAAATATTTCAAGTATTTCTACTTGTGGAAATCATAAAACCTTAAGTGAGCCTTTCCCCCTAAACATTACCACATGTCTGGTACTTAAATATCCCCATCTAAGTTATGATAAAGATAAAATTCCTTTATGTTTCTTTCCAAATCTATTTTTGTTATTTTTCCATGGTCCACGAATCATACTGGTGCTGGGGAAAACGGTATTCTTCACTCAGTAAATCAGCCATGGATTTGCAATGGTATGTCATGCAGAATGTCTGGCATAGATTATATTGCTCTTTCTAATTTCAAAGTTTTAAAAACAATTCTTCATTTCCTGATTCTCAGAGAAAATAACCCAAATGCTATGTTATTTTCAATGGTGGTATCGGTCCCACTGTTTACATTACAAGAGTAATCTCTAACTTGGAATAATCTCTGGTGCTTTCTCTGCATTTATAAGTCAGTGCAAGAATGATAAGAAACAATCTAGCTGCCACTAATAGGATAAAGATAACTACATGACATTTAGATAAAAGATCACCACTCACACTTTCAGTCTGATGTTCAACTACTTTTAAGTACAATTTGAAATTTTACTCAACTCTTCTAATTGTTAGAAATACATTTTTGGAAAAGACCAAAGATTTACTTTTTTCATAGAATATACATGCTCGTGTACATGGTAAGCAAGAAATTATAAAAGGAAGCAATCACTTCAGGAAGAAAGGTAAACGCTGTGAAGAAGAACGGATTTAGGTGGAAGCTAATAGAGATCCAGTAAAGCAGGCAGGGGCAATACTTCAGACACATAGTGACCACAAGGTATAAAGAGTTGGCCTCTATGAAGGAAATTCCCTTCACAAGAACCACATAGGCAAATGCAGTAAGGATGCGATTCCTCAGGCAGATAGACAGCTATTTTCCATTTAAAAAAATATTCTGAAAGGAGAAACAAATATTCTGGTGAGGAAAAGGTGGTTATTAAAGTGTCCAAGACTTCTTTATAAAGATAGCTATCTAGAACCACAAATTATAAATTAAGCCAGAGAAGGTTCAAGGCTGTGCTTGTCTGGTCCTTTGAGCCAGATTGGAAAAAGGAAATTCCTGACTTTCTTCTAGTCAAAGCTGAAAGCCCTAGGGCTAGTTGATAGGTTTTTTTGGTGCTGATAAGAAGAAAAATAAAAATGTGTTTATTGCAGCACGGAGAAGACCACAGAAGGGAGGAGGCAGGTGGACCCTCTGAGAGCCTAGCCTAGGCTCAAAGGTTCAACAGGGCGAGGCTGGAGGTGCGGCTCAGATGGACGCCTGACAGGGCAGACCAAGATTGAGTAGGAGCATGGGAAAAGGAAACAGGATATGACAAAAAGGGAAGTAGGAAGTGATAATTTGACTCAGAGGAAGAAGGGTGGGGCTTACCACACGGCCTATAGTGGCCAGGGCCATATTGGCTGGTCACCATACTTGTTCAGTACCATAGCACATGACCTCTGGTGGGTGGCACCATAGTAGCTCAGCAGGAATTACAGTGAGATGAGAAACCCATCATTAGTGACCCTGTGGTGCTCACAGGGCAAGTTAAGACCTGCTGAGGACCAAAAGGCACCTGGGGAAACGATAGTTTCCTTATCAACTCTTGTCTTGTCCTTGCTTTGTTCTTACTGGCTCACTGCAGTCACCATTACTGTTCTCAGAAACAGCCTCTACTCCTCAGTCATTGTCCTTGACACGGATGTAATCAATAAATATCTAGGTTCCGGCTGTTTGTGGCCTTTTATTCCTGGTGAACAATTGTTCATCCCAGTTCCGAGCATTTTGTCTCCTGCTCTTTCTTTTTGATATAGGGGAAGGTAGCTCCCAACCTGAACAACTTCTGGGATGAGTTCATGTTCTCTAAAACTGAAGAATGAATTTTAGGAACAATGGAGGTTAAGAGCATAATGTATTTATTGAGGGAAAGAAAGCTTCTGTCCAAGAGAGGGACAGAAGGGGACTCTAGTGGGTTGCCCAGGGAACCTGTCTTTTCCAAAGATTTTTATAGAGCAAAACCAGGAGATGAGGTCAGTCCAAGGTGGAGAAAAATGGGAAATCATAAGGTGGACATCAGATGGGACAAAACTACAGTCAGCCAATAGGAATTGTTCAGGTAAAATTGATTAAATTGGGATCAAATGGGAAAGCAAGCATGTAGCAAGTGGGCATGAACACAGAGCAGGGGCATTTCCTGTAGAGGGCTGTGTTATGGTTGATACATTGTGTCAACTTGGGGAATCTGGAGGTTTGACTGAGTGATTCAGCAGGAAGCCAGAATGCTTACTTTGTACACATCCTGAGCCTGTGGAAGAGGAGGGCATGGAGACTGTGTGAGAGCTACACGCCCCCTGGGTGGGGGTAGGCAGTTTACAATGTAGGGGAGAAAAGGAGGCTGCTGGCAGCCATTCCTCCCTTTTGCTCTGGTTGTTTTTGCTGTGCTCTGCTGCCGTGAACAGTTTGCCCTCTGCCATGTGCCACTCTGCCTCAGAACCAGCCAAGTATGGACTGAAACCTCCACAAACTGTGAGCTAAGTAACCTTTTCCTTTCTTCATTTTGGGCATTGGGTATTTTGCCTCAGCAAGGAGAGAAAAGTAACCAAGACAGGCTGGTTCAGGGACTCTTCCTGGCTTTCGCAAGTTGATCACTACCTATTTAGAATATCAAACTCTGAGGTCCATTCCTAGGGAGGTCTGTGGGTGCATTTGTTTTATCTTTTGTCCTGAGGTCTGGCCTGAAGGGGAAGTACCTATCTCTCCATTTGCAAGGTTTCTTATCCTCCATAGGGGCTCCTTTGGGTCCTGACCCTGTCTGACTGCATATATTTCTATCTAACTCAGCTGCCTATAACATTTCTCCTGTGCGCGGTAACACCTGTCAGGGGATTGGACCCCACTGTGGGGGTCTCCGGTAAATAGCTAGGGCTCAAGTTATGGCAAAATCAAGAAATTCTATTGAGAAAGGACTGTGGTTGCTTCTAGATTTTGTTCTTAATCTGTAGAGAACTAAACACTATTATAAGGAATGGATTCTAAGAAAGCAGTTAAGAGGTTGCTATATTCATTCAGATTAAAAGTGATGGCAGAAGAAACTCTGACAGTGGCAGTACAAACAGAAGTGATTGGACTTGAAATACATTCTGCATGTTAACACAGTAACACTGTCATATTGGCTGGGGGGAGGATGATTCCCATTCTGTGCTTTAATAATTTAAAATATTCCAGTGCTTTAGATGAAAAACTTGGGGATAAATAGAAGGAAGGAAGGAGAGAATTCTGTGTTCTATTTTGATCATTTTCAGTTTAATTTTCTCTTACATGATCAAAAGAAAAAGGACAAATCGACAGTTACATTTTAAATTTGAAGATCAAAAAAGAGATCAGTTTCAGATATGCCACTTTTAAATCATCTGTAAGTACCAGTGACAATTCTCACTGAGACCACTCACATCCCATGGGCAAAATGTAAAGAGAAAGGAAAGAAAAACAGTCTTCAAAATATGAACTCAATTAATGATGTGGTCTTATAGCTTTCAGTTATATAAAAGAAAATGATGTGACTGAAACTTAATTTGTGACATGCTGTAGCTTTCATTTGCAGCTACCTCACTGAAATATTGGATCACAAGGCTGTCCCTCCTGCGTCTTACTTCTTTACTTTGTTAAAGGAGCTTTCTAAGAATGGCTGGATGGTGCTTTCCATGTATATCTATTGTGTTCTGATTCTTGGCATAAAATTTACTTTAGATAATGTATATATTTTTTAGATAATTTAGTTTAGATAAAGCTACTTCCTATCAGATATTCATGCACTATCTGAGGTACTTAGATCTTGATAAATTATGTGATGTTAGTCTCATACTTGTTTTTTAAGAGATAATGTTTTTTAAGAGATAAGGGTTCATGTATAAATAATGTTTGTTTTCAAACAAAATCTCATGATTTTGTTTTCATCTTTAATATTTTGGAAAGATAAACAATCTTGATATGGTTTGTTATTTTTCCTTATATCTACCCACCGAGCATGTGAAAACTGTCTACCATATATCTGAGTACTTATCTTCTTTGTTTTCTTATTTATTATATATGGTTTTAAATTACTTCTGCAACTCCTGTTGGTTGGGTGCTTGTCTTTGTGAGTTGATCATTCATGTGTATTTGAATTGCTCAAAAACTAACAATCCTTCCCCAACATGTATAACCAGCCACACAAATAAATTTCAATTGTTTTTGTTCTGATTACTCTTCTATATTAAATTAGATTCTAAGCATCCTATATTAAAATAAACTTTTGATTTTTTGACAACATTCTGTCTTTTCTTTCTGTTGGTGAATATTTCATCCTGGGGGGGGGGCTGGAGTCTCTGCTTCTCACTAGAACAAAACAGACCACCTTGGAGTGGTGGTCTTGCTTTTCCAGTGGCTGGCAGATGTGATGACCCACAGGGATTATTCTGAGTATTTAAACTTATTAAGTAAAATTGGGGAAATTAGGTAGGGAAATCCTGCTCCTTCTATCTTTATGTGCATTTTTATAAAAGAGAAAAGTTACCTTCAGATTGAGACAGAAAATAGGCTTCTCTGTCTTCTATAATTTCTGTGCATTGGTAAGCAAACTGTAAGATTTGATAATATAAAAGATTAGTTGAAGAAGCTTTTCCGGTTTCAGTTGGCTTTCTCATTTTATCATGAAAATAAACACTGATTTATTCCTTGTTTAGATCCATTATTTAACTGTGATTAGCAAAATGAAGTTATTACAATTCTAGATTTTCTTTTAAGGTAAAATGTTATTTTGTAAAGAGAAAAGAATTGATTTGTTATTAAATCACCCCAAGATATTTTCCTTATAGGAAAAGAAGAAAAATGTCAAGAAGAAAACAAAAGAAGATCCATATTTGAAATGCAACAATTAAATGGAAGGGGTGAAATAGATATTTTTCTGCCAAAATTAAATCCTAAAATTGAACCTGAATGGAAAATTCTGATAAATATATTTATACATCATTGTTTCCCTAAAAATTGAAAATTTCCTAATCACTGTAAAAATAAATCTGTAGCTTAAATATTTTAAAATACATGCATCAAAACTTAAACCTACTTTGAAATAATTTTCCAATGTCAAACATCAAGAAGGGCACAATTTGATTATTTCACAAAATCCTTCTGGGAAATTACACAGAAAGTGTACTTTCTAACAATATTTATAAGAGTAGAGGCTATATGCATAGATAGAGCGATGATAGATAAGCCATAGACTCATGGCTTACCTAATAATCATTTAATAATTGCCTATGATACACCATCAGATTTCCTAATTTAACTCAAAATATTCCAAATGATATTAAAACTAAAAGAATTATAAAAGTGGCATTAGCCTTAGAGGCAATCCATTCTAGTATTAGGTCAAAAGATTGTTAGAAATCAGTATCTCTGAACTGAAACAATCATGTAGATTTTAATTAACATTCCTCAGCTATAAATCAACTATATAGAATCTCTGGGTTTTTTTTTTTTTTAATTTTTTGTCTGTACTGGGGATCCAACTTGGGAGCTTGCCATTGCCAGGCAGGCCCTTATTCCACTGAGCTATATCCTCAGCCATACTTTTTTAAGTTAATGAAAGAACATGAGTATTTTACTGTTGCTGATTCACTAAGGTACTTTAAGTACTTATTTTTCTTAAATCTTAAAAAAAAATGTATCATATTTTATTTCAAAATTAAGGAAGTCTCAATCACATCACTTCCTGAAATTAAAACAGCTATCATTTCCTTTGATGTGCTCACATAAAATGATATTTTCTTGTGTTACGATTCATATTTGATTTGGAACCAATTAATTCTTATGTGTTGCATTATATATAATATTGGAAAAATCTACAAACAAAAGTAATATGAGAGAATTTAAATTCACAGTGAACAACACAAACAGACGTTAATGTTCCTACAAGAATTGTGAAAAGTATGAGATTCTTCCTGGTGTTAAAGAATTTCAGTGAAATTATCTCCACATATGTAACCAACCACACAAGAGTCACATTTTATACCTGGCTAGAAGGCTGCTGCCCTCTTCTTTTGTTGAGACAATGTGTTGCAGACGTTTGTGTGTCAAGTCACGGACGTGAAATGCAGCATAGTTAGTTGATCTTGTACTGTTACAGCTGCAGTGCTGACAACAGTCAGCCTCAGCTTTCTGCTAGTCGCGTCAGGGTTTTTTTTTTTTTTTTCTTATGATGCAGGTTGAAGTGGCAATTACTTTGACATTCTGGAACCCAATGCTGATAGACAAAGGTCCTTGTCACTACCCTGGAAAATCACCAGCCTCTTAGCATCTACCACTTAATTACACCAGCCCACAAAATAATGCAAGGAAGGTGTTGACCATGGTAGGAAACAAGTGCCATGGAGAAAGCTTACTGTGTGTGGTTAGACATTATTACTCACTAATTTAAGGATTGCACTACCCAGGTATCAGAATGCTCTGTGACAACAAAATCAACAATATAACCTTGAAAACAATAAAAACCTGGGAAGGCATGCACTCCTCAAACAAGAAATAGCAGTAGTACCCTTTTGATTTGATTGAGAGAAAATTCCAGAAGCTTTAAGCTCCTTGACAAATATCACATCAAGAGTGTTAAGTTTCTAGGGAAATAAAATTGTCTCAGAGGCCCTCAATCAGTTTTTAAAGGGGAATAATTTTAATGCTTATGCTTTTATCAGTTTGAATTAGTACGGTTTATTTAAACCTAACTATTGATTATTTTTCCTGCATCATTTTTATACATACATCGTATTTCTACCAGGTTTACGTGAATATGCCTGTCACTTCTGTCTTCATTAGATAAATGCCACAACATGTTTTTCAACTCTGACTAAATTTTAGTATCTTTAAATAAGAGATAAATAATATCTACTGGATGATCCTTTACACCGTTCTTTCAGTACTCAAGGCTTAGGGAAAAATAAAGGTGGAAAGACAATTGCTTGGTTTAAAAATAATAAATAAAGCACTGAAAAATAAATTCCTATAATGTGGGTGTATTTTTTGTATTCTGTATAGTAGTGATGAGGGAAGATATTCTGTACTTTGGATGATATATTAGGAGATGTGATGACTCTTATCCCCCAAAGGCTGTTCAGGAAGTTATGAAATATTTCTCCTCCTGTGGGCTGTAAAAATGCAACCCAGAGAATAAGATTTAGCAAACTGGGAGGAAAAAGAAAAAAAAAAATAACAGCTGTGTTATCTGTTCAGGGAAATAAAATCACTACCTCTGAGAATATAATAAAATAAAATATCTATTCAAATTTTATTTTAATGTTTCCCTCAGCACAGTAAGATTTGCATTAAAGTAATCCCTACATATCAGAAGGTAGATGTTGTAAATTTTATCTAGATGCTCCCTGAAAGCCTCATCTTCACATAGGTGTGGAATTCATGAGGTGACTGGATCCTAGGGCATGACAGTCGTCCATGGATTGGTCATTTGCTGATTTTATAGCTAAATATGATATGGGAGGTGAAGCTTCTTCAGAGGTTTTGGGTCGCTGGGGGTGTGTTATGGCTGATACATTGTGTCAACTTGGAGAGTCTAGAGGTTTGGCTGAGTGGTTCAGCAGGCAGCCAGGGTGCTTACTTTGTATATACGCTGACCCCATGGAAGAGGAGGGCATAGAGACTATATGAGAGCTACACGCCCCCTGGATGGGGGTAGGCTGTTTACAATGTAAGGGAAGGAAAGAGGCTGCTTGCAGCTATTCCTCCCTTTTGCTGGTTGTTTTTGCTGTGCTTTGCTGCCATGAATGTTTGCCCTCTGCCATGTGCCACTCTGCCTCAGAACCAGCCATGTATGGACTGAGACCTCCACAAGCTGTAAGCTAAATAAACCTTCCCTTCCTTCATTTTGGGCATCGGGTGTTGTGTCTCAGCAATGAGAGAAAAGTAACCAAGACAGGGTGTGACTTGGGAAGTCCCACCAGTCCCTCCTCCCAGGACCCTCCCGTACCCCGTTAGATCCTGCGCTGCTCTCTGTCAAGCCTTCAGCCATGCTGCCCCACTTTGGAGCAAGCAGATTAGGGACTGAAGCCTACACAAACTATGGGCCAAAGTAAATGTTTCCCTTTTTAAATTGTGGATCTGCATCCTAGAGAAGAGAAAGTAATTAAGACCGTACAGGAGAGCAAGACAGAGATATAGGACAAGAACAAGCAAAAAATAATGGAGCAATACAAATAAAAGAGAAATACAGTTTTTAATTTTCACTGTTGTAAAATTTGTTAATTATTACACACTTGTTTAAAGAAATACTTGGGGAGGTCTGCATTTGTAAACAACCTTGCATAGTTAAATACACCATCTTCCTAAGGATTAAAGACAAATTTCACTGTAAAGATAAACAGCTTCCTGTTGTCTGCATACTATAGAAGTTTTGCGAATAGATTAGGGGTGAAAATTTAAAATTTGCAAAATATATATTTTTAAAGATTCATGATGTCTACTCATTTTAAACTAATTTCAAAGTGACTTAAAGCTTTTCAATTTTGCTTTCATTTAAGAATCAAAATTTTGTTTATAAAAATTAGTAAATTCTTTTCAACAAGTTTTATTGTGCTGTCTCAGTGCTTAAGGTAGAGTGCTAGAACAGAGAGGCAGAGTCTGAAAAGGAGGGAGGAAGGGACAGAGAGACAGAGAGACAGAGAGACAGAGACAGAGAAACAGAATTCACTCAGTCAGATACAGCCATTACACTTAAGCTTATTAGAAGCATATTAGGGAAGTTATACATTTATAAAAAGTTACACTAAATCATAGTCTGGTTCTTGGCATAATCCATGGTGCTGAGTAGAATATATAACTTCCAGTGGACCTGAGTCTGGATAATGTCACTTGTCTCCTAACATTAGAAACAAAAAGACAAAAATTATCTTGTAATCAACTACTCTGAGAGGAATGGAAAGCAGAGCTTTAAGGCATTCTCATTTGAAGTATAAAATATCAATTTTATTCAGGATTGAACAAGTAGAAATCTATATGTATCTACATTAGAACTTCAAAAAAGGAGTACAGTTTCACCTAAGGTCAAATTCATAAAAGTAAAAAGAGGATATGGATATTCTGGAGTAGCACTGAACTGTCTTGGAGGATGCACTGCATGGGGAAGGTCAGAGATTACGCAGCAGGGCAGCTGACTAGACTTTGGTATGGATCACTCACCTGTTATTACTTGAACTCGAACAAGCTGCTTAGACATCTGATGATCAAACTGCCTAAATAGTAAAATGAAAGTTTTGCAATTAATGGCTTCTGAAAACTAAATTTACTCTGAATAAACCAATTACTATAATCCACATAATGTGCCTTCAAACAGAAACATAAATATTAAAATATCTGTAATTATCTATATACATTCAGGAAAAGAATTTAATGAATAAAAAAATAATTTCAAGTAGTTTTTACATAAATAATCCATGAACAGGGTTATTTGTAACAGTTAATAACTAGAAGTACATGGGTAGTAGCACAATTGAATTAATAAATTCTGATACATCCACTTCATGACACAGCTACTTAAATTATAGTTTTCAATAATATTTGTATGTGAGAAAGATGTTCATGAATGATGAAATATTTAATCAAATATCTATAATTTATAACTCATTAATATCATATGACCTTAATTAAACAACTGTGGCATCTATACAAAGTTCATCCTTTGTCTTGCTTGGATTCTGAATCTTCTGATTTACGTAAGAACTGATAGAAGATGTTTGAAATTTTTGAAAAGTTATGAGTGTATTGAACAGGGACAAACATTCTTCTTCTCATTATTTACTGAAGAATGCAGAAAATAGCTGCTTACATTGTATTTCCTTCTACGAGGCAGTAAAAGTAATCCAGGGATAATTTAAAGTATGAGTTACAATGTGCACAGATTATAAAGTAATACTGTGCCGTTTATGAGACTTGAGCATCCACAGACTTTGGTCTCCATAGGGGGTGTAGAAACAGTATCACATAGGTAATAAAGAAAGATGCAAATATATAATATACAAGTGTAGTTAGATACGTAACAACAGACATGCCTGGCTGTGTGTATAAATATGCATAACAAAGTACAGCTCCCTCCAAAATAAATCTGAAAAATATAAAAATGTTAACTGTGCTGAAAAAATGTTCACTGCGCTTATCTCTAAATAAATGAATCATATTGTTTATTGCATTTTCTATAGTTTTAAATTTTTCTATAGCAAGTGTATACTGGTGGTGCTTTTGATGGAAAATTATGTTTCCTTAAAGTTTCAGTCAATATTTAAAATGTTGAGCATTTATTCTATACAGGTACTATGGAGGGTATTTGTATGCAGCTTTGACAGCTATCTGTGAAATATAAACTTTTTTTCTGTTTATTTACCAGGAATTGAACTGAGGACTTTGCACTTACCAGGCAGGTGCTTGTACCACTTAACTATATCCCTAGCAAAATATAAACATTTTTAAAATCTCATTTTACAGCTCAGAAAAGTGAGGCTAAATGAGATCATTCTCATTCACATGGAATAGCATCTTTCCCTTTAGGAACTTGGGGAGAATTTTGCAAGGTATTTGAATATAGCAATATATGTTCTTGTAAAAATGAAGTACAATAACATGTAAAATATTAATCAAGATGTCATCTTTCATATTTAATAATAGCCATGTCTTTTTTAGAAGTCAATTGTGCCCTAAAAGGAGAAGTCAAGTACTTCATTAATTTAATGAATTATTCTCCGAAATGTAATAGTTTATCAGTATATGATAGAGAATATTAGAGAGAAAAATGATCATTTAAAAAATCCAGAATGTCTGTTGAGATCCAGTTTTTGTGTTACTCTGTATGATGGATGAGTTAATTCCTTTGACTAATGAACCAAGTCTTTCTCTTGGCCAGAACTAATGAAGTAGGATGTATTTCAGATTCAATATTGTAAGGCAACCACTCCTTTGAAATAGACATGTGTCTGGGTGACAGCAATCAGATGTTAAATAATGACCATGGTGAACCCTTGCTTAAATGTACTCATCTGATTTTTTCTTTAAAGATATATGTAGCACCATGGAGAAAGCAAATGAATAGAATGTATGTAGGGGAATACAGGAGTTAGGTTTGGCCACATACAGTACTTTTTATAATTAAGGTAAATAATAATTAAAACCAGCGATGTAACTTGATACTCTTATTTGTAAAACTGAATAGCCCTTTAACAGCTTTTATTCAGTTTCCACTTTCATCATTTTAAGTGCATGGAGTCATCCAATTAGGGTAATGTCACAAAGTATGCTCTTCTATAGAAAGAAGGTACAATTAAAAATAATCCCCATGGATAGCAAAATCTTAGAGAAATATTATAGGGGAAGGCACACCAAGACATCTGGAGAATGAAACACTATTTGTATCTTATGCTTGATTTAGAAATTTGCTTAATGTTTTCTGTGGATATGTCCAAACCAAATACACCTGAAGGACGAGCATCTCTTCTTGTTATCGTGTTACACTCTCCGTACACACTTTATTAAGTACAAAATTTAGAAAAGGCTAAATAGCAAAAGAGGATACCAGCAATGCTATCGCGCTGCAAAACGTTTTCTGACTCTCCATTTTTAAAATTTAAGATGGACCATAGCTTTCATAAAATGGTAACTGCTTCTAAGTCATACCTGAAATTTTGTGTCCAAATACAAAAATCCTTCCATGTGTATGCATTTTGAACTATATGCTAGATGATTAAAAAAAATCAAAGAAAATTTAATATGGGCAGTGCAGCCCAATGATGTGTGCATTTGCATTTGTCTTACTTGTCAATGAGATTGTGTGTGTGTGTGTGTGTGTGTGTGTGTGTGTAATTTTTACAGACTATACATGTTTCAAAATGCTATTGGCTGCTTCTGTCTCTGAATTTGCCTTTAGTTGCCACAATGGTGCTTAAAATAAACAAGCTTAAAGTGATAATATCTACTTTCATTTTTTTTTATTTTTAAAAAAATAAAAGCACAAAAACATATTAACAAACAGACACAAATTAGCATAAAAAATAGTACAATCAAAACTGATCTACAGACAAGGTGACATGGACTCAACAGTGGCTGTTGCTTTACCCATTGATATCTTCGAAGAGTACATATATGAACACAGATACAGACATGCAAAATTGGTCAGACAATCCTCTCAACAACAGAAAAACACAAAAAACACAAAACCAAAGACAGAAAAAAAAAAACAACGAAAAAACACCAATAGTTGCTGCTTTGCATACTGATATCTTCGAAGCGTGTGCTCAGGATAACACATATAGACATACAAGATTGATCAAATAACCCGTCATCAATTATTCCTTAGCATTAAGTGATATAATACAATAGTAGAACCATGTTAGCCCTCCTGCATATATGTATATTCATATATACATACATACACTTTTGTCTCTTTCTTTTCTCCTTTCCCTCGTCCCATCTGTTCTCTGTTTTTGAACAGATTTCCTTCATGTCTCTTAGTTTATATTCCCACCCTCAAGTTCTTACACCAGTGATACAATACGTTGCCTGCACATGTACCGCTGATTTATTTCACTTATGAGTATGGACTCCAGTTTTGACCACTTGCCTACAAAGTCCCCAAAACTGTCTTTCTTTATAGCTGAATAATATTCCATTATATAAAAATGCCACAATTTTTTAATCCGGTCTTCTGTGGATGGACACTTGGGTTGCTTCCACATTTTAGCTATTACAAATTGTGCTGCTATAAACATGGGTGCACATATATCAGAGTGATATGATGTTTTCAGATCTTCTGGAAAAATACCCAGAAGAGGAATAGCTGGTTTGAATGGAACCTCTAGACCTAGTTTGCTGAGAAAACTCCAAACGGCTCTCCACAGTGGTTGCACCAGTCTGCATTCCCAGCAGCAGTGTAATAGAGTCCCTATTTCTCCACATCCTCGCCAGCATTTATTATTGGATTTCATTTTTAGATTTGAATAACTTTTGTTTTTTATTATGAAGTATCTAGCTATATTTTAGTCTCTTCCAACTGAAAAATACACACAAAATTTCGTAATCTCCCCAAATGGCCTAAACTCAGATATAATGCATTTGACTACTCACATCTGACACTTGCTGGGCCCAAATAGTTATACGTGTAGATTCAACCTGGCTGTTGAACAATCATGAACTTCATATGCTTCTGAAGTTCTATTTTTATATTTAGTAGAAATATTAGTAAGAGTGGGTGAAATTCTTTCAAATATCAAAGTTATTTGGAGTCCCTTTTCAGCCTCTAATTATTCACATGCATGCTGGTGGTTTTCAAATATGAAGAAAATATTTTTGACTTGTGATATCTTCTTGCCATATGTCTAAATAATTCTTCCCCAAGTAAAGCTACATAATTGTGGTTTGCTTTAGCAGTAATATGACAACATGCTATTGTGTTATTAGTATTGTGTTATTCATAAAGTGTTATCATTTGAAGTTTATATATGAATCATCTGTCTTTTAAGATGTAGGCTGTAATAATAGTTTACACTGCAAATATTTAGTTTATGTAATATGACTGTCTTTGGAAATGCATAATCTCTTAATTAAAGTAGGTAATATAATTGAAAAACGATTCCCTCTAGGGCACTGTAAAGTTTCACTTGAAATAAGTGGTTCAATTTTTCAATGAAGCTATCATGGATCTCCTCGTGACACCCCACCCTGTGTCCTTCAGGGTGGCTTTTTTTTTTTTCAAGCTCACGCTACGGAACCAATTTGCTCCTTGTTATTCATTTTGGTTTTCTTCCAAAAACTTTATAAAAATGGATCAGTGAGTGTATGTCGCTGAGTTTCTCTAGAGCGTGACAGGCATCAGCAGTGATAGGAGCACATGACCGTCCTACTCACAAATCCACATCAGGATAATTTGAAGCTTTCTAACTCTGTTTACTTTCCTGTTATGCAGACATGTCATTCTTTGATAGCAACATTATATTAATCACTGTGTTTTGTTTCCTTTGATGAATGATTATTTTATGAAAATCCTTTCATATTTTATTGTGGAAGGACAAAACCTCGGTGTGATCTTTAATCTAATTGACTAATTTATTGGTGTGAGAGATGCCCAGGAGGCTAGTGAAGTGCATATCCAGGTGTGTCTGTGTGAAGCCCAGGGACTGAACTGTGAGGACAAATGTACCTGACCCGCTGCTCTCGACTTTCCCCTGCTTCATACCTCCAGGCTGCGATGAGTGGGAGAACTTTTCTCTCATACATCTTTTCATCATGATGTTTATGTCTGGAACAAGCAAATCAGCTAAAATGTAAAATGTAAATAAAAAACAATAATATAAAATAAAATGTTCCCTTAAGTTAAGATATCAGGGATTTGGTCATAGTGACAAGAAAACTAGGTAACACTAAGTTAGACAAACACTACCATTTAGTTCAGCTTTAGTTTCAGGAGACAACCACATATTCTTCATGTACTTCTTACCTACCATTAATGCCATCAGCAGTGTTTTTATGAGAAGTCCATAGCAGGTATTACCCTTCTTCAGATGGTTATTCTTATCAATTGTGAAATTTAGGTGACATAATCACAAGCATTGTATTTTAACTTTATCGTAACATTTTGGGCATTTTCTTTGTCAGAGTCTGTGTAGAAGATATATACGTCGCCAAGTAAGATAGTATCTATTCTCTAAAGGCTTTTGCATAAGTACTTTTATTTGGTTTGGTCTGGTTTTCTTAGGGTTCAACCATAATTTTTGATCCATAGTAATTAGAATAGGGAAGAGTGCATTAGTTATGTGTTTTTAAAACAGGAAGGATAATCTGAAATAATCAATTTTGTAACACATAACTAATATCCCTACATTGCTGCAACAAATTGTAAAGGAAATTTGTGAATATAAAATTTCCTGAAGACATTAAATTAACATGATAAAGGACCATAAGATATAGGTTTATAGTTAGGTTTATTTTATTTATTTATTTATTTTTATAGTTAGGTTTAGAGAGCCAGAGAATGATGTGAGTCATTAGAATAGTAATCAAAACACAGAGAAGTAAAACACTGTTGAACTTGATAGAATATAAGAAGAGAGGTTCTTTCTAGACATGGCTTTTCAGTGTAACTGAGATGAAGAGCACACCTTAAACGTTGAAAAATACCTGAGCTTCCTTTACATTCATCAAGTCAGAAAGGGAAGTAAATTTAGAAGTAAAAGACTGTTTTAGGGAATTCAAAAACTAGTCCGACATTTTTTGATAGGCTGTGAATGAAGAATGTTTTTACATTTGTAAACATATTTTAGAAAATGCATTTTGTCATTCATGAAAATTACATAAATTTAAAGTAACTGGCCATGTTTTTTTGGCCCATTTTAAAAAAAGAATTCTAGACTTTCAGTTGTATTCATTTATACGTGTATATTTACTCTATAACACATTACTTTGATTATTAAATGTTTCTAGGATGTTTACAAGTAGGTAAATGTATATGCCAGAAACGTTTTTTTTTTTTCTGTTTTCAACAATTTCTCTTCTGATTTTGTGTGAATCTGAGGATCAGCTTTCCATTTCTGTAGACATATGCTGTTTCAAGATGGGCAAAGAGGTTCTTGTTTTCTGAAATTTGTGGTTTTACTTTATTTTTGACCTGGGAATCGAACTTAGGACCTTGTGCTTGCCAGGCAGGTGCTTATGCCACTAAGCTATCTCCCTGGCCCTGGGGTTTTACATTTTGACATCAGTATCCTTTTTTACTTCTTCTACTCTCTTCATGAGTCATATGTAAATCTGAGCACTCACAAATGCCTCATTCCAAACGCAGGTTTGCATATACTGTTTCAAATGATGTAATAACGAATGCGTCTTTGTAGTAGTAATCATGTTTTCCAATTAGCTTGACCGACATAGTTTTTCTAAGGAATCCAGTGGAATTAATTTTTTTCTGAAGAACATTGTATTAGAAAGCTTTCAGCATAAAAATCTTCAGATTGTCTCTCTTTTCACTCATACGTGGTGCCGATTATCATAATTTCTAAATGTCAGTGTGAAAAAGGTGATACTTAGGGAAGAGAAATGATTTTTTCTCCCTTGAGGAATAGTATTCAGAGCTAGAAAAAAATCTTGAAAAGCTTTACGTTTTGGAGTTACTGAAAATGGCTATGATGTAAAATTACTACTTCCTTTGATGCAGTTCATTCAATTTTATTTCAGAGTGAGAAAAACGTAGTCTGCTTAATGTTAGACTTCTGGTTTTATATAATTACTGAGCAAGCTGCATATGGGCTGTAGTTTACATTTGCTTTTCTTTGCATTGCAGTTAATGAAATTATTTTCTTAAGAATATTTTTCTGTTTTTCATGGGAAAGATAAAAATGATGTGTAAATATTTAAATTGCTAACATAGTGAATCAGAATTATATAAATATTTTTAGATCCTTCTGCAGAAAAGAATTTAAAATAAATATCTATGTTGAACTAGCTATTACGTACCATAAAATATTAAAGTATTAGTATAACATGTGAAAGTTAAATTTAAATAACTGTAGTTGACTAGATGTGATGAAATATGATTACACATAGCACTATTTTCATTAGTAATATTCTTATAGTGAATTATAATGTTTTAATCAGATAAAAACTAAACTTAACATTTTTTTTTAAATGCTCACCAATGAGCTTCAGAAATCTCTTTATCATGAGGAAACTATGACAGAAAAAAAGGAAGATTATTTCTTTGATTCAACTTCAGGCAATTAGCACCTTAAGCAGCTAAAATGAAAGTAGGTTAAAAAGATGGAAGTTGACTTACATATTACAAAGAAAAATATCTGATTTAAAAGTGTATGTCAGAAAAATCATGAAATGATCACTGGGAGGGTTATAATTTTTTACTTATTGACACAGAAAAGAGATGTAATTAGAGATGGAGTCACCATATTCAAACAATTGGAGGAGATTATTCTGTCCTTCAGATACCTATTTTATCTGTAGCTCACATTATAATAATTTTCTTCTTAGTTATATTGCAAAATGAATTTTATTTCAGATGGTGCCCATTTGTTATATCTCATTGCAATTTAAACATTTCAGATCATTCTATGTGAGTCTTATTTATAATTGAAATGTCTAGCTCTAGTTTTTGACCCAAAAATGATATGAAGCATGACTTGTTCCTATTGCCTAAAGGAGCACAGAAGGATGGAATAAACCTATGCATGGAATCTAAGCACTGCCCCACATGAATCCTGGCTTTCACATATTGTTTTAAATAGGCACCTGCATTATATCTGATAGTAAAGGGAAGAGTTGGCAAATGAACAGTGACTAAAGACAAAATGATGATTTGACTCTGTCTTTTTTATTAAAATGTACATTTCAGGAACCATCATGTTATCACTAAAGTTGAGAAAGTTTGGAAACAGTTCAATGGGACACATATAAACAGAATCATCCATCCCTAATACTTTCTAGCCAGAGTAGATAAAACTTCAGATAAGTAACTGGTGTAATCTCTACATAATATACTGGTATCCACTTATGAGTTCCTAAATATAATACTACACATTAATTTTCCAAACCAGAAAATACGCTTAACTTTTATTATTGATGTGAGCAACAACTATAGATGATATCAAAACAGGAAAAGAATACAGTGTACTTGAGTTTTCATAATCTAAACAAAGCCTTCATATCACAGAAAATTAAGAAAATATTCTATAAGAAGAAGGAATAATATCTTAGGGGCCCATATGTATCAGCCAACATGTATCAAAAAAATTGGAACCAAGATTTGAAATTTGGCTTCTACACTTGGTCTGTTGTATTTGGAACTGAAATAGCACATGTAAGGAAAATATGGACTTATAATATTCTAAGTATGTAAGATGTACTTTCGTAAACAGTTAAAAATTATTCTTGAAGAATCTCATTATGCTTTGGATGACTAGGAAGCCATGTCCAAGATATTCTTAAAATAGTTGAGAAATGTTTTAATGTATCTGTCCTGAGATATACCATATATACTGTATCTGTCACGATCACACAGTCATACTATTTGCTTTTGATATTAACATTGCATATTTTAAATAAACTACTTATTAACAAGAATTTTCACACCTGCAAAAAAGAGATCGCATATAGCAGTATACTCAGGTTGCTTTAGAGAATTTCCTTTTAGCAAGTTTTCTCTAGCAAAATGAAATATTTCTCCTGTGCTTGTAAATGCTTTCTGTCTCATTCCTCTCTGTGTCTTTACTTTCAATGGAGGTGAATGGTTTCTTCTGCCATTTTATGCCCTTAACATTATTCTATGAACTTCAGATAGCCCTGCTCAATTCACAAAATCTACGAAGTTCGAACATAATTATGAGCTAATTTGAGAATAAAGTATACCTTCCTATTGTTTAGAACTCTCCACTCACAAATAGAGCCATGTTTTCCATTTATCCTTATCTTTTTATGGTCTTAACTAATGCGCATGATCTAAATCAGTATCATGCATGCTATGTTCTCAGCACCTTTTTATGTATATTACTAATTTTGTATTTAAAATCACTACCATTACTTTATGTTGCTAGTATTTATATTACTACATGACTTTCTCTTAGAATCATACTTTATAGTTTAACTTTTATTGAATTTTTCTTTATTGAGAAGTTTTGGTCAGTGACTAATAAAAGCATGATTCATTTTCTTTTATCTATAAATATATCTTTTATATAATTCTTACTCAAACATTAAATATAAATAACAGAGTATGGACTTTCTTTGTAACCTGTTTATAGTAACCTTGTCTGATTCCCATTAAGTATTGTATTGCATATCTTTTCAAAAATAATAATTGCAAGTGTAAGGAAATTCTTTTCTAGGTTTTAGTTTTAGTGTTTTAGCATGTTATTAATAAGACAATATATGACTTTAAAATTTTGTTTTGTGAAATTTTATTGCGTTAATTTGTTTGTATACTAACTGAGAAATGTAAGTACTTCATTTTAAATTATTTATGAAATCATAGGAAAAATTGTACTTGGTTGTGATAGTTATTCTTGTTCAATGCTGATAACAAAATGACCATGTGAGAGGAATTTTTATTCTTGCTTGAAATGATTTCTCATCGACATAAAGAACATTCTGCATTGTTAACTATCTAAACTTGGTCACGGTCAAGCTTAAACCTTTCTCTAGCTCACTAAAATTAGTAATCATACAGAAAACTTCCTTCTGAAGTTCTGTTCCTTGAGAACCTAGCTCAGTGAACTTTGCAAGGCAAATATAGAGAATATTGCAGACTTTTAGGGCAATATTGTACTTGTTTCAAATGTGCAGATCAGTTGTTTCAGAACAAGAACATGATGGTAATATCTCAAAAACAAACAACGTCTGTTATTGTGAATACTGTAACAAAGTTGAACACAATTGAAGGAATAAATATCCAGTCGTTCATTAACAGTTGGGGCTTTTAGTACTGCACATTCAATCCTGGATCAAATAATTCAACAGCACATCAACCGGGAAACAGATATAATTAATCTTACAAGCCAAGTACACCTAATGGATGTAAAAGCACCACACACACACACACACACACACACACACACACTCACACAGAGAAACACACACATAGCTGGATATACTTCATATGTCTCTAATCTGATCTCCTCATGAGACTGAGATGGGATGAGTCAAGTTTAATGCCAAGCTGGGCTAAATAATTAACTCATTGTTGAAAAATAATAAAGATGTAAAGAAACAGGGAAATAAGGAGAAAGAACAAAATACCTTCATGCTAAGCACACATGTCACATTCTACCCACTAAATCATATGTTAAAATATGAATAAGCCTGTATAAATTTGTAAGAACAGAACATTTTAAAAAATGCACTGTGGACTTCCAAGAAGATGGTGATTGGGTGAGTAGCAGAGAAAGATCCTCCTGGAGGACTGCCACCCAGACACTGGAATATAGCAGTATGAGACAGACAAGAAGGAGAGAAGTGGATCGCCTGGACACAGGAAGGATCTGAAATAATTGAAGCCCTCAGAAAGAACAAACAAGACCTCTCCTGGAGGAAAAGCTCGGAGGCCCGCCATGGCATAGTTAGAGGAAGAGGAGGCGGAGGAAAAGGAGCCCCCTCTCCACACACAACCTCAGCCAGCTCCCTCATTCCAGCACTAGCAGCTTCAGCTTCAGAGGCCCCTGCTCACAGGAGCCTCGCAAATTGGCCAAAGGAGGGTGAAGTTCTGAGAGATGGTCCAAAACAAGAGAGGAGAAAGCACAGCCCAGAAAAGAGACAGCAATGGTCAGGAGGTGTTGTCGAGCCCAGTATGAGGATAGAAAGTTACAACAGCCACTGAAGCAGAGTCAGAACTCTGCAGCAACCTTTCTAATCAGCACCCTGAGGCAAGGTAGAGTCAAAGCAATCAGTACACAGCCCACCACACCCAGCTCTATGCCTGCCCACAGGCTGTGGCTTCATATCTCTCCATTGTGTGAGCAACTACCAGCAGAGAGCAGCAGAGAGCAGTGACAGCAACCCCAGGGCCACAGCAATTCCCAGGGATCCAGCCAAAGAACAGATGGGAACTGGAGCACAACAGTAAGAGAGAGCTGCAAATGGAGGTGCATCACACTGCCCCATGCCTTTCTCACTCTAACACCAGGCAAGAAGCACAAGCTCAGTTACCAGGCTTCACCTCCCACCCTGAGCTCCCTCCCTGAGCACTTTGAGCCTCGGAGGCCCTTGTACTCACTACCTGTTCCCAACAGCAACGGGACGAGTTCACAACATTTGGGACTCACCCTAAACTACTAATATGAGCACCAAGAAGGACTCCATACTGCTTTCATATATGTTGTATGAACCATAGCAATAAACTACATGAAAAGCAGTGGTCCTGGAGTCTGAGACACAACAATATACTCTACACAAAAGACCTGAGAAAATCCTCCAATTGTGTCCTAGAACTAATAACTAAACTTAGTACACACTCTGAACTACCTCAGTGAACACGGATGGGGGAGACCTCATGCCACTTGTGCCCAGCATGATAAGTGTACCCAATCTCCAGCTGCAAGGGGCAGGGAGTGGCAGCACCGGAGATCCAGAGGTGGGAGGAGGCAAAGACCTGGATGGAACTAAGGTGAAGACTCAGTACTCTAGCTGGGTGGGGATAGCCTTCAAAGAGTCACAGGCATCCTGCAGGGAGATACTAGTGTCCTAGAAGGGGAACCTGGGGGCCTTGACAGGGAGCTCAGCAGCCTGAGGGGGGAGGGAGGCTTCCTCCAGGCTACATGAAAACCTTCAAGACCTGGACTGGTCCTCTGGAAGCATGGTAATGGGGTGGAGCCTGGTGGTCCTCAGGGGTGTCCCTGTGTACCCAACCGGGACTTCCAGAGCACCTTGGACAGCGACCCCAGGTGCGCCTCAACAGGGAGCCCAGTGGTCCCTACAGGCATCCACATGGACCTGACCAGGCCTCTGGGAGTGCCTTGGACCAAGGTCCCCAGGAAAGCCTTGATGTGGCCAAGCATGGCCATCTGCGGGGTCGACCCTGTAGACCCGATCAGGACTCTGGGAGTGCCTTGGGCTGGGGCCACAGGAGTGCCACAGTGGAGCAGAGCCATTGGGGCAGAGCCCAGCAGGTCCAGAGGACTGATGCTGTGGACTTGACTGGGCCTCTGGAAGTGCCTTGGACCAGGGCCACACTAGAGCACCTGGATGGGGTGGAGCCTGGCATTTTTTGGGGAAACTCCATATACTCTTCCGGGTCCCCAGGAGCTCCTTGACAGGGCTGAGCCGGCAGTCTGCGGGGGTGACACTGAGTACCTGACCAGGCCTCAGGGCGTGCTGCGTGGAGGTCGAGTCTGGTGGTTTATGGGGTAACCCCGCCGGCTGGAGTAGACCCCCAATGGCCTTAATGGCTTGTCAGTAGGGGCTTGACCGTAGTGAACCTGGTTCCCTTCCAATCTACCATCTTTGATGATGATTGGTTTTCCACCTCCTGCCATAACAATCTCTGCACACCCATGTTTGTTACAGCATAATTAGAAACAGGCATGTCTCTTCCCAATGTGAGAGCCTAAGGGTGTAATTAAACCAAAATATATATATATACAGTTACTGTTAAAGGGAAGATGACTGATTGGGTGGAAGAACAACACAGATGAGGGTGGAAAAACTGATTAATCGAACGAGCCGTCATCTGAATAACTGGGCAACAACTGTGAAGATAACATATAATACAGCACCCAGCACTGATTCCCTACTATCGTCTCTCTAATTTTGTATTTCCCTTATTGTTTTTGTATTAACAAATGAGAAGATAACATTATGTAATACAGCATCCAGCACTGATTCCCTACTATCGTCTCTCTAATTTTGTATTTCCTTTACTGTTGCTGTGTTATTCTGGTTTATATATCTCTTTTTTTAGTCTTTAAAATAAAAATAAAGAAATTTTTAAAAAATGCATTCTGCGCATAGGTGACATTTCAACAACTACAAGTATTATTCATCAAAAGAAAATAAGCCAATGAAATGTAGTAATAAATTAAAATAAAAAATTCAGCACATGCAAAGGATTTGGCAAAATTTTACGTGACTTTATGTTTGTAACATTTGACAAATTAGAGAAAGGAGATTCCTTAACATGATAAAATAACTTTGTCAAGACTTATAAGTAACATCATAATGAAAGCCTCAATACTTTCTCTATGACTAGACACACACACACACACACACACACACACACGCACGCACGCACCACCAAGAATAGTGTGGTTCACCTGCCATTCTAAATTGTATTGAAAATTCTACCCAGAGATGACAGACAAGGAGAAAAATTGGATTCATAGATCTACACTGGAAGGAGATGAGTAAAACAATCTCTGCTCTTAGGAGAAGATTTCATATACAGAAAATTCCATCAAACACACACACAATTTTCTAGAGCTAATATATGATTTCATCAGTTTTAGAGTATACAATCGACCCTTAAATTCATTTGTAAATTGGTAAGCCCTCCATGAAAATTTGAAAGAGAAAACAAAGATTAAATGTTCCATTTATATTATTAACCAAAAGAATAAAATGGTTACAGTTATATGTAACCAAGAGAAGTGAAAGACTTGTAAAGAAACCTATAAGACATTGGGGATAAATTAAATTTCACCTTACACAGTGAGAAAAAGCTCCTTATATCCATTGTGCTACACCTAACATTACTAAGGTTCCTCTCCCTCATTAGAAATGTGAGAGGCTCCAAGAACAAAACAATATTGAAATGAAAATCAAACTGAGGGAATCACAATTTCTAATTTCAAAGTTTACTACAAAGCTAAGTAAGCAAACAAAGCCGGATGAGGGTGGGCATGCATACACAGCAGGAGAACCTATGGAGAGTTCAGAGAGAAACCCAGATAGCTACTTGTAATTTTCTTTTGATAAGAAATTCACCAGGTGGGATAAAAAATTGGAAAGACAGAAACTGGAGTGAAGTAGTAAGAATACAACAACACTGTGTGTGTAATAAACACCCTGAATTGTGTGGAGCTCTCCACGAAGAGCAAAGCACAGCTAAGAAAACAATGAACTGAAACAATGTTAGAACAATTTAAAAAAAAATAATTTTTGTATTTCTTGCAAAATCAAATTAAAAATTAAGTACTATTGGCAATGTTAATGTGAGATGAAACTGAGTTAAGGACAAAATGGGAAAGTAAAAACCGAGGATAAACATGGATGTATTTGCACTCTTTTGAAACCGTATGCCTCAAATGACAGCATAAATCAATTCCAAAGAGATATAAATATAAGTATACTGAATAACAAAATGTAAGGGAATACTGTACTCATTCAAAATATAAATGATTGTAAATTACCTTTAAAGCAAATGAGAAAAATACTAAATCTTTCTAACTTTCTAATGAATAGTTATTTAAGGAAGAAAACTTAAAATAAAAATGACAGAAATATTAAGACGCCCATGTTTTGATGAATTATTTTACATTTTTAATTTTTCATTTCTTCATGAGTGTTTTAATTTAAATAGTTGTGTAAATTATAATAAAATATAATTCATTGAGTTAATATCTATATATTTAATTTTCTATTACTTTCACTGTTTCATGAATGACATTCAATGTTGATACTAAAACGTGACAGATTCAATACACAGAAAATAAATATCTATAACAAAATTGTACACAAAAATGTAGATGTAAAAAATAGGATCCACAAATACATTAAAACATCCCATAACCTTTATTAATTAAATAAAAATTAATAAATTTCATAAAATTCATAAATTTCATTTGTAAATTAAAGCACATCAAAAGTATGTGGGACTATACACACTGTTATGTTTTTATTAACATATGCTATGTCTCTTAATTGAATGCAGTGTGAAATTTCTATATATGCATCCAGTGTACAGTCATTGTATTTCCCATCGTTCTTGCACCTATATACCCCCTACATTCTGTACCTGACCCAGGGTTAGTATTTCTGATAAGACCCTGTCATTTGCAGTACAATTTTCTAAACTATAAGTATAAGTTGATGATTACTTTCACATAGGTGTTTGGATTACTGATGGTAGTCATAAAAATTAATATTATTAGAATCCATAAAACTTAATAATACTTTATTCATTAATGATTGAATATTAATAATCATCAATTTTTAAAATATTAGCTGTATCTGCTCATTTCACAGAAAATTTAATAAATTCCACAAACTGCAATTTCATTTTTTAGTTATTCAATTGTATCAGCAAAGGACGATGTGCATCTGTCTGTGTACAATAATTGAAAATTATGTTTTTACGTTCATTATGGTTTGTGTCTGCATGTCTCCCAAAATCCTCATGCAGTCATAAGGCAGGCTTCTGGAATCTGTGATTGATCCATGATCCAATGCTGGGTTTATGGGCGTGAGTGCTACATCCGCCTGGTAGCAGGTAGCTTGCTTATAAATGTAAGGGAGAGAAAGAGGCTGCTTGTCGCAGCTCCTTCCTTTTGCTCTTGGTGCCTTTTGCTGCCATATTCTGTTGCCCTCTGCCATGTGCCACTCTGCCTTCTAGTCAGCCAAGTATGGACTGAAACCTCCATGAACTCTAAGATAAATAAACTTTTCCTTCCTTAATTTGGGGCATTGGGTATTTCGTCTCAGCAACAAGAGAAAAGTATCCAAGACAATGTTCTTATTACTAAATTGTGTAGATTTCAAGAATGATGTAGAGAAATTAGAAATCATATTGATTTTGAACCTTAATGATTATGTGAATACCTCTTATGCTTTGCTATTTAATTAATTTAAGATGCTCATCATTGTAGTTCGGGGTTTTGCAAGGGGAAACTGCAATATAGGACACTTCATTATAAGAGCATTTTATAACAGTAACTCAAGCAGTCATATATAAAGAGAGTGTAGGAAATCTGTCCACACACTAAAAAGCCAAAGAATCTAGCTAAGGACCTGAATCTGACAGTAATGTCCTGAATAAGTCCAGCTGTAGACCTAGAGCCCATGACAATGCCCCCCATGAGTCCAGCTGGAGGCCTAGAGAGCACAACAGTGTCTCATGCAGGCCTGTTTCACAAATCTGCACTGGGAGGGTCCAAAGATTAGTGGTGGAAGCTAGGAAGTCTCTGCCAGGGGGATGAAGGGTCTGTGCTAGCATGCTGAGGGATCTGCACTGGAGTCACGAAGCAGTGCTCAAAGTAAGAACCAGAGCTTCTCCCAGAAGTGCCACAGCCATCCTCAGCAACACTGAGGTCTTGAGCTCCTCCAATGATGAGAACATCAAAGTTTCCATCAGGAAAGACAATCTGACAAACTTCTCCGGGAGACTGAGCAGTGCACCATCTTCCCCTCAGAGCCAGGAAGTGATGCCCAAAGTTAGGACCAGAGCTGCCCCAAAGTGAATCAAAGCCATTTTCAGTGATAACAAGGTCCTGAGTTCCTTTGACAATGAGAGCAACCAAGTTCCTCTGCAAAGCCAGCAGGAGAACCGACAGCTCCCTAGATCTTTCCAACAGATTCCAAACAGCTTCTAAACTTCCTCTCCAGGTCTGCCTCTTATGCTGCTGGCAACAGTCCTTAGGTGGCCCTACAAAATCCAGCACCATGCTTGTTCAGTTCAGCTGGATGTTAAAAGTTGACCAACCATTGTCAATCCACTACAGTCGTACTTCTTTTCTTTGTTTATCTGTGAGTCTCAGTTACTTTTCTCTCATTGCTAAGACAAAAGGAGAAAGGTTTATTTAGCTCACACTTTGTAGAGATTTCAGTCCATAATCAGCTGGCTCGAAGGCAGGGTGATTTGGCAGAGGGGGATCACAGAGAAGAACAGTTTGTGCAAGCAGAACACAGCAAAACCAAGCAAGCAAGAACCATAGCTCTAACACTGGCATCCTGAGGGCAGGAAGCACCCACATCCTTAATCCTAGTTCTACTGAGCCTCACATTGAAGTTCCATTCCCATGAATTTCCTGGGAATTTGTTGGAAGGTCCTGTTCACCTTCCATGGACATGGAAATGTGATTGGGCTTAAAAAATGCAATCCCTTCATGGACAGTGTCTTCCCAGATGCAAATCTTGATAAAGAAATTGGAAAAGGAATGCTATGAATTAACTCTATAAAGTGACTTTCTGTAATTGCTAGGGATACTTAGCTTAGTATTAGATTATTCCCTGTTTTTAATCACCCTTTCAAACACAACATAATACAAATCAGAGTTTACTTACAGACACTATTTATAGTGACTGATAGTCTACTAAGAATATTGTATGAAGTTTTTCGATGTGAAAGAAAGGGCAAAATCATTAAATATGATAAATATGGTAGCTAATATTATATGCAGTTGATCTTTATAAAAATATCAAAATTGGTTTTTGAGTGACATAATGTACTTATATGTCATCATTTTGCATAAAATGAGTGCTAACTTAGTTGCAGTGTTTATAAATCTTCATTAGTCTCAAATTCAAAAAGTATTGTGATTTTTCATATAAAAATCAATGTCAATTTCTTATAAAGTGAAGTTCTGAATGAGTAAAATCATTTTGTATCATTTCAATTGCTTTCCCTGTCATAGTAGACTAGAAAGATGGACCATGTATATTTGCATATAGATGAACTAAATAATTTCAGATACCTCTGTGATTCTATTTTGATGACAGAGTTGCAAGTGAAGCATTTAGACTCTGACAAATTTACCTTTGAGGATTTGAAACTCACTACCATAATGTTTAAACAAAATAGTGATTTTTCAAGCTGGTGACACAATAACTGAACAACAGCCCTGTCAACAAAAAGTGACCTGAAAAGCTAGACTGATGAAATTTAGAAACATAAATATCAGAAATTTTTTTTTATTTCCAGAGGACAAATTTTTGTTAGATACCTATAATGTATATATACTAAAAATTTTGGCCTTAAATTATATTGTTGCTATTTGTTTTAGAAGAGAGAAGATAAAGATTAAACAAAACATAATTTGGCAGTTCTATTAATAATCACAATGATAATCGATTATTGTTGTTTAAAACATTGGATATAATAGGGATCTAGATGGTTCACTCATGAAGAAAGTCAGAAATGCAGTAGGATATCAATGAGATATCTCAGGAAGTAAAGTCTGCTTACACATTTTCCCGTGTTAGTGAGAAACAGAAATTATCCAGCCTCTTTCTTGTCCTAATGTGACTGAAAATATTTTGGGGTAAAAAAAATTGATGATGTCTAAAATATAGGACGTGATTTTACATTTCTTTACTAAGAATCTTAGAAAGGAGAAGATAGAACATTGAAGAAGGTCTGTGATAGGCAATAAATTCACAAAGATGATTGGAAAAGTAAATAAGTACAATTTACAAAGAATTGACAAAGGAAATTACAAAGGGGATTACATGGATATCATTTCTTCAGTGTCGGTGAAAGTTTACTCATGGTACGGTGGCAGATTATTTTCAGTCTGAATTGCCATACAGGGAGGGTAGAGTTCTATATAGAGTAAAAGGTAAGTGGAGATCTGTGTGTAGGTGAAGGTTTATACCATATATTACAAAGCTTTTTTTTAAAAAAATTAAAAGCTCTTTGCATTTTTATTGTACTGAGAAAATAACTAATGATATGTTGCATAATTTTTGTTACTAGGTATAACTTCCTCATCCTTTTAAATTTTTATCTATTTATAAAATTGTAATCATGGGTGTGTGTGTGTGTGTGTATGTGTGTGCGTGCGTAAGTATGTGAATGAAATGGACATTTTCCAACATTATGAGTAAGTTTTAATCACCAATTTCTTTTAAAATCATCAATTTTAAAATGAGCTTTGGAAACACGAGGCAGTTGCATGATAGGTCAAATTTCTCAGAATTGAAGACACTAAATACTTTCGCATCCTTCTTGGCTTATCGCCCTGGTCTCCCATTCCTGCCCCTCTGCCTCCCTTTCCTACCTTCTTTCTTGCTTTTCTTCTGTCCTAAATTCCTAGCTCTTTTTTGCTTCCTCCCTTCCTCCTCCCCTTCCTCCTCCCTCCTCCCTGCCCCTCCTTTCTTTCCTTCCTTCCTTTCCTTTTTCTCCCCCATTTTCTTTCTTTTCCTTTCACTTTCTTTCCGGTCCCAAACTTCTCCTTTGCTTCCTTGCTGTCTATCATTCTGGTTAAGGTTAGAAAACTGTGCATAGAGTGTGGGTAAATAGAGAGATCGTCTGTGTGTAATAATCATTCCTGGAAAACTCCTGTACCATCGGTCCAGTGTTTGTTTCATTACTACAAAATTTGAAGTTGTTGGAAAATCTGTTTCTCTGGAAAATTTCTCGTGTGAAAGCAGTTTAGCTAGTTAATGACAAATCATAAAAAGAGAATTGTCATTTATTCATTCCTTTATTCACTAGGATAGAGTCAGAACTTAGGCAACTGCATATGAGAAGTCTAACCAAAATGTTTGTATTTTTCAAATAGAAATATGCCTGTTTCCTTTCCACTTTTATAGCTTTTTATATCATGTGAGTATTCCAAGGATACAAAGTTATTTTAGCTGGTTCTTCCTTAGAGTCCAATTTGCTTCGCTAAAAAGTGAGAAAAGTAACTTACAATTCTGGAATCCATTTTTAATTATTTTTATACAGTTTGGGAAAATTTATTTTTTACAGAAAAAATAAAAATAGAACAGGTTCAAAACAGGCTTGTAGGAGAGTAACAATAATTAAATACACCACACATTGTTGTCTTCACAGAAGTTATTCACAGTACAAGATAGCAGCATGAAATCTTGTCCAAACAGTATTAGCACAAACCTGTCTTGTCAGTGAACTAAGAGAAACTAGATGTATAAGTGTCTTAACTATCTAGGGGAAAGGAAGCAAGGGAAAAAGAAAATATATATACATTTATATCAAAAAAAAGTTAAAACTCACCAACTCACTTCAGCTTATAGTATCAGAATTTCCTGTTATATATTGGGAAGAATAGCCTCTTCCCCTCAGGCTTCTGGTTAGCGGCCCTCTCATAATGTTTCAAACTTACATGTACTGTATGTTAGCATTAAACAGAGTCCAGACATGGCACAATGCTGTTCCTGCCAGCACTCTAGAATGGAGCTCCAGGAGGCATTCATTTTCACGCATTCTTCTAGCTTGAGTATGAGCAGTGTTTGTGGTCAGACAGATACCACAACCCAATTGATCACTCTCAGAACTACTCATTTGGCTGTTTTAGTATCAGAGCAGTCAAATACAATAAACGAATGGCAAAGTTTATTTGTACAATAAAGCTCAGTTTAGTACAAAATGCAGCAGACCATGATTCCCTTGCTCACTCAGGTGATTCGCCCCTGCTCCAGCACATGTCACTTATACAATGTCAATTAAGTGTGTGAAGTGAGTGAAGAAGTGGATGAATCTGTGATTTCCCTTTAGCTAAAATTCTAAATTGGTAAAATATGTAGTATTCTGTTCCCACTGGAATGAGCCCTGTACTATAATGTGCGTTATAATGTTCTCTTTCAGTAGATGCTGGTCTCTTGTCCTGGAATCCAGAGACATACTGGAATTGTTAAAACTTGTATGGCAGTGTTGTCTTCCACATATCCTGTTTCTCTGATGATCTTCTACTTGTTTTCAATAAAGTGTCACCATCACTCACTTTAAACATGCTACACTTAAAATGATTTAGCAATGATTAGTGCACATTTTCTTTATACCAGGGAAGATAAAGCAGAAATAAATCAGATATTGCCCCCCCATCCCTTTAAATCATATAAATCAGGGAGATTAGAATCCAGCACAAAGAATGGACAGACATAAACTGCGTGTTAGTGCACACCTGTAATCTCATCTGATCTAGAGGCAGAGGCAGGAGAGTTGCAAATTCAGGCCTGTGTGGACAACTTAGCAAGATACAGTCTCAATAGAAAAAGTGCTGAGGATGTAACTCCGTCAACAGTAACGGAAATCATCTCTGGAATATGTCAGACCATGGATTTAATCTGCAGCACCAAGAAGAGGAAGGGAGGGAGGGAAGAAAGGAAGAGGAAGAGGAGAAAGAGTGTATAAATCAAGAAGCTGGCTTTTCTCAGGCATCAGTAACAAGCTTTCTTGCAGTGTAATGCTACTTTTTAGGCCCCATATTCTTCACGTTTTGTTCTACCTTGTAGAGTTAAACCTTTGTCCTCATGTTCACAAGATGGCCATTGAACATGTGAGTACTGCACCCGCACCCCACAATAGAGAAAAACAGAGAGAGTCTAGAGTATTGGCTCATTTACATTCATGTCTCAGGTGTGAAAACTGCACCATAAAACCATTTCTGACTGAGAGGTGGGTTGAAAATAGCAACAGCACGACTCAGTCTCTATGATAGAGGACATCAGGGCAACGTTGTAAGTGGATACTGAGCAAATTTTCCTGTAGCAGGTGTCACCTCACACTATCTCGATAGAAGGTTCTGCAAGCCTGAGTACTTTATTACCCTGCAACGGAGTTTACAAATCCCAGTTGTGACTGATCGTCAGTGTTCTCCTGAAGGCCCTGAAATGCAAAGGGATGGTGACCGTTTGTTTATGTGGCGCTCCTACCTTCTAACAAATTCAACTAAAGGTATCTTAACACCACAAGCATTTTTCCTATTTATCAAACATTCATACATTTGTGTGAGAATTCCTCATGGGGAACGTGTAATATGTTTTCTAACATTTGATATAAAAGAACAAATTACGGTTCCAGAATATTTTAAAATAAAGTATCCATTACTCTTATTTGAATATTATATTGACCTACTTTTTCCTTTCAATACGGATAAAAGGCTTTTAGTAGAGAACTACAGTAATTGAATGATACAGTTAAGGAGATGAAATGTTTAACATTCATTTTTCAAGAGTGACATCTACATGCCTTCATTTCTAAAAATTTACTCTTGAAGAAAATAATTTACTATAATTCTATGTCTTGTGGATAGATTGCACTAGACGTGTCACTAAAGAATCGTATGCTTCTCAGTAATTATTATTCCTAGTAGTCCATACATTTCCAAATAATGGGAAAACAATGATGAAAAATAATGCCATTACCTAATCCCCTTTGAAAAATAGCGTGGTTAGTGTAAAGGCCATAAAGGTAAAGGCAAAGGAAATTTTTATTTTCTTTCAGGACTGTGTCTTAGTTAGTTTTCTGGAGTTGCTGAGATAAAATACCCGACACCCAAAGTTAAAGCAGGAAAGGCTTATTTAGCTCAGTTTGTAGAGGTTTCACTCCATAATCTGTGGGCTCCAAGGCAGCGTGGCACAGCAGAGGGTAGTACCTTGCAGAAACAATTCATGATGAGCAGAAACAGCCAAGCAAGCTGGAGGCCTTAGCAGCTTCCTTTTGCGCTTTTTGTACTCACTCAAGGCTACTGGGAACAGGGAGGAACCAAACCAATCAAGAGCACAATTTATTAATTACACACCTTTAATCCTGGCGTAACACTCTCTAGATCTGGCCACCTCTACAAAAGCCCCACCTACGAATGTATGAGGTTTTGAAGACACATCTAGATAAAAACTATAACAGACTAGGGCACCATTCTCATATTACTTGCACAGATTCTTTAAGATTTCACTTCTATTGGTATGTATGAATCATTTAATGTTTGAAATGAACTTCTTTTAGATGGCAAATATTGCATTAATTCAAAGTATTCCTGTTCTGAAAATCATCAGTAATGTGTAAGGCTTATTGTTAAAATGTTCTATCACTACTTAAAATAAAGCCATTTATCTAGTAACAATGTTATAGTCGTCAGAAACTTTCAAATTATTTTTTCTAGTGGAAGAATACTATTATTTATTATTTGATCTTTTGTATACCTGTAAACCTAATAATAACTGGGTATATGAGACATATTGAGATTCCATTCAAATTCAGTTGTAAAGTTGAATTAAAAATCCTTCCTTTTAAAAATCTCTCCTCCCTATTTTATCCAGGTTAACTTGATTAATTATAGGGTTAATCTTTCCAAAATTATGCTTTTTTCAGACTAAATGAACTAAATGCTTTCTCAGATTATTCACTTAATTGTTTAAATCAACTTTGGTATTAATAAGCAAGTACATTTTGGCGTCAAACACAAGAAGCTTGACATCAACCTTGATCATTTTAAATCTCTCTTTTTAATCTTTTTTTTTATTTTAGAGAGAAAAGACACACATAACAACGAAACAGCGAGTTTCAAAGCTCTATGCTTAACAGGAAAGTTTCATGATTTGAACAGAGTGGAGCCACTTTCATTTTATCAGCTTCCTCTTACATTAGGATGTCACAAAATGGTTGTAAAATTATCCAAACTAAAAATTAACATTTATGAAATTCTCCAACTGTTTCTGAAAAGGAAGAGCTAGTTGGGATTTTCCCAGCTAGGGTATTGAGGGTTTTCATTGTGGCCACAGGATCTCCCGCACATACACTGATAGAATTGTCATCTTGTGTCCTGCATTTATGGGATTCTATGTCTCTCCTTCCCTTAGACGGCTTTGATGCTTTGATGAGTCCTCATAAGTTCTTTGTGGAATATGCCTTAACTTGGATTTATCCAGCATTTTCTCATGGTTAGATTAGATGCATGCATTATTTAGTCAAGATTAGCATGTAAGTGATGTGCCTTACTATTGCATCATACAAGCAGGCTCAGGATACACATACACCTTATTACTGGTAATGTCGAGCTTTATTGATTGGATAATGTAGCACTGCCAGATATTCAAGTGTAGTGGAAGTTTTTTCCCTCCTACCATTGATATATATCTTTACATTTTGAAACCATAAGAATATCCTATTACTCTTACCTGTTGGTTATAACATTACTTAATAAGATTTGACCGCAAGGAATGTCACCATGGAGTTTGATTATTCTCTCTTTTCCTTTCAGGTTCCACTTTTATAAGGAAAAGCCACTTCTCCATTTATTTATTTAGAGTTTATAGTGATAAGGATTTTTGTTTTATCTTATTGTTATTATTGTATTGATGTTATTCTTGATAACATTTCCAACTTGGGTTATGGGAAAGTCTGTTGTGTCAGTGCCTGTCTCTTTTTAATGTTCCTCTGCTTTTACTTGCACTTTTCTTCCACTGAATAGAACTTAAAAATGTATGCACATATATTACCTAACACATGTACTCACATATATCCTTACTTATTTCTTTTTTTTTTTTTTTTGTGGTACTGGGGATCGAGCTCAGGACCTTGTGCTTGCTAGGCAAGCGCTTATTCCACTGAGCTATATCCCCAGCCCCCTTACTTATTTCTAACTGTATCTGGCTGTACCTTTTTGAGACAGCAGATTCACTTCTATACCTTCATTAAATGCAGTATTGTTGGATTAAGTCCCAACTCTTGTTTTCCTTGTCATTCTCTCTCTGAAAATAAGAATTCTGACTCTTACAATCATATATTTACTTGTTTGTTCCACCCTGGCATGTACTTCATAGAATGTCAGAATATTAATCTGTACTTCAGTGAAAAACAATTTTTATAAATTCTTACACCAGGTATATACTTTGTCTGATGAGTGCTGTCAATTTTGATCATATGCCTCAAAATAATCACCAACCATTCACCAGGTGTACAGGAATGTGAAAGGTTTTTGGTTGTTCTATCTTTCTGAAGTTTTAAAATTTTGCACTATAATATTAGGCCAAGAGTTTAATGTAAATCTGATTGTATTCTTACATGTTTCACATTTTGATATAAGTGAAATCTCTTCCCATATGTTTTCCAGTAGAGCAAAAAAAAGAGACTCAAATATATCATCATATGCTGTCTCTGCACCTGCTAATTTAACTACTAAGCTACAGCAAAAATGTCTTTGAAGAATTTCTCTGAACAGCCCTGCTCACTCCACAAACGAGTATGGAGAAATAGACATACTTTTGGATCCTGAAGCAGAATGGCGTATGGCAGTACAAAAACAGTGCCTCTAATATACTTGGATGATTATAACATATTAAATAATTTCTGTGAATTAGCTTTGCACTAGTAGGACTCACGCATAAAAAATGTTGATAATCTATTATCTTTTTACAGTATAAATGGAAATGGAAGAAAAGACAGCACTAAATTAAAAATGCAGAGACTATATATATTTAAGTATTATATACAAGTGTTCATAAATATGTTGACATATTTTACTGAATTTTTGCTCCTTGTTTTCAGGAAAAGTCATTTACATTCGGTTTGAAAAGCATATTTGCAAGCATTTTTCTAGGCAAAATATAGAGTAGTAAAAATTCCTCATTTCAGTGTTGCTTGTTACATTGGTATAGAAATCTGGTTTTTAATCCAGTTTGTGTTTTGAGAAAACTAAACTGCTTGTACACAAGAGTGTGAAATAGAATAAGGCATAGGGAGAGAGAGAGGTACAGCTACTCAGACACGTGTACAATGAGATGGAAAGGATTAGTGACCAAGTGTAGAGAAAACTACCACCATCCTTTTCCGATAATTGTTTTCTCTTGTTTCTGTACTTCAATATGTTTTAGGCACAGTTGTCAGTTCTCTCTTAAAACTGATGAGAGAAAAAAAGATGACTAACATCATCCAGCTATGAGGTAAAAGTGATCCCAAATGCCTCAAACAGTGAAAGGGAAATGTTTAAAGAACTGAAGCCCCAAATTTTAGTTCCAATCTACCATGTATACAGAAATAATTACTTTTCTAAGCCAAAAAAATCATATAAGATGTTATTACTAACTTCCTGAACTTATTTACGTAAAATCCTTGGGGGAGATATCATTCAGTTGTAAATGTGACATTGTTTCTCTGGTGTGAAAAAGTGTAAAGGTCCAAAATGTATAATACATAACGGGAAATTGGAAGAAGATGCTAAAATGGGAAGGGGAAAGGGAGAGTGGGGCGGGGGGAGAAGGAAAAGGAAAAAAAATCTGGAAACAAAGCTTTTGCAAATAAGGAACAGGGCCTAGGGATATATAGCTTAGCAGCATAAGTGCCTGCCTGGCAAGCATGAGGTCCTGAGTTTGAATCCTGATCAAAAAAAAAAAAAAAAAAACTAAACTAAACTAAATAAGGAGGGGAAGAGTTGTTGAAAAGAAGAAAGAATGAGAAAAAAAATAAGACATATCATATACAGGTAAAAATTCCCTATGAGGAATGTGGTCATTATCTAAATATAAACTTTACCAAATAATTAAGTAAAGAAAATAGCACAAAAAGAGAAAAATATATTTCATAACTTAAAGCTTAATATTTACAATTTCCAATTTAAATAATCTGAAATCCTTATCTATCTTGCTAATTGTCAAAGACAAAATATAAATCTTAATCCCAACATTATTCATCCTAATTTAGGTTACAATATTTATTGTATATTTACTCTAGGACAGGTACCTTTTTTTGAAAAGAAGAACAAATTCTTACAAATTTTCCTCCCTTGAGTGAAGATTCCAGAAATATCTTTCTGAGGCATTTTTTCACAACTGCAGTTTATTAAGAAGCTTGCCCATGTAGAGGAAAGGCCTTTGGTGCCTGAGGTCAGTTTGAGAGTGAACTGTAAGTGTAGCACAGGAACCAGTTTAAGAATTATAATTGATAATGGCAGGCTGAATGAAGCCAGACACATAGCATCCTTTCTATAAGGGGCCCAGTCCTGTGAGAGAAAACGATTCCTGACAGAGGATCAAGTGATCAAACACAAAGGAGGCTCCCAGGGCGGCACACAGAGATGCAAAAGTACAAGCAGCAATTTGCACATGGAAGGATAGTGAGGAAATTGTTCAAAAGGAAGGAGGAACTAGGGAGGGGGAAAGGGGAAAAGAAGGAAGGGAAACGGAAAAGAATGATAAGGATAAATTGGAAACAAAGCTTTGTAAGTAGAGAGGGATTCAAAGAAGGGAAGGGGATTGGGAAAATAAGATGAATCTAAATATTTCATATATCCGTCCTGGCCCCAGAGCTCCGTGGGCCCCGGGATGTGCCAGGTGCTCCTCCCCACCCCCAGGATGTGCTACGTGCTCTGCCCTGAAGACTCGCCTGAGCCTACAGACACAGATGTGCTGACTGTGTAACCCCGCCTACCCGACCAGACACCCAATGTCAGTGAGGGCTTGCCAAAGGGTGCTTCTCCACCTCCTGCCATAGCAATTTATGTGCACCCATGTAATATACAGCATATTTAGAAGCAGCTGTCTCTTCCCAAAGTAAGAGCATGAGGGAGTAAATAAACCAAAAGTGCTGTTATTACCGGTGGGAAGACCACTGACAGGGTGGTAGAACAATGGAGGTGAAGTGGAGAAAATTGAGTAATTGAACGAGACATCATCTATATAACTGAGTGACAGGGGTGGGGATGACATGTAATGCAATACCCAGTGGTGGCCCCCTACTATTTTCTCTGTAATCTGGTATTTCCTTTATTGTTTTTGTGTTAACAAATGCAAAGACAACACTATGTAATACAGCATCCAGTGATGGTTTCCTACTGTCTCCTCTGTAATTCAGTATTTCCTTTATTGATTTTGTTAGAACAAATGTGAAGATACCATTATGTTATGCAGCATCCAGTGCCAATTCCCTACTATCTTTTCTATAACTTGGTATTTTCTGTATTGTTTCTGTGTTATTCTGAGTTCTTTTGTCTTAAAAATAATAAAATATAAATAAAAAAATAAAAATTTCATATAGAGGTACAAATTCCCTATGATGAATATGATCATTGTGTATATCTAAATTGTGCCAATAAATTTAATTTAAAACAGAAACTCATGAGGACAATGCTCTTAAGTCGACAATACTGATGTCACACTTTCTATTTTTGCTATTGTCATTTCATTAAACTTAATTTAAGAAAATGATTGTTAATAATTATGTAGAACTTCTTCTGTAACAGAAACTAAGACATTACAACTCACATGTATAGCGATCTTAGAAGAAATCAGTATTATTACTCTCTTAAAGGAAGGAGGAGAAGTACACAAACCATTGAGTCTTTTGCAAAGGTCACATAAGTAGTAAGTGGTTGCAGTGTAACTCAAGCTAGGTAGTCTGTCTCTGATCTTTAATCTTTCCCATGATGACATACTACTTTTCAAATATTTAATCAGACATAAATCTGTTCTTCACTTGTGGAGACATAGCCTTAACTTAATGTGATTCCCACAATCAGAAGTGCTAAATAGGTGAATTGTCTTGTGCTCAATAAGGTAAAGGATTTTTTTGATAGCTACAAGCATTATTTTGTAGGAAAAGAAATCCCACAAACATCTCTTCCTACGAGATGAGTAAGAATATATATTCATGGTAATCTTTCCACCTCTTTCTTCCTTCCTCCTTTGCTTACTCTCCTTCATTTCAATTTTCTTTGTTTTCTTGCATTTGTATGTAAGCTTCATCTTTACATTTTAATGATTTTTTATTCTACAAATACCATTAATGTGGAAAATAAAATATGTATTCAGCACTATATTCATCCATTCAACTTGTTGAATTATATGCCTCAGGGGCTGGGGATATAGCTCAGTGGAATAAGCGCCTGCCTAGCAGGTGCAGGGTCCTGAGTTCAATCCCCAGTACCGCAAAAAAAAAAAAAAAAAAAAGAATTATATGCCTCTACACAAGGTTACTGTGTGTGTGTGTGTAAAATGTTTAAAATCCTGAATGGTTTACCAAGAGACGCTCAAAGCCAAAAAAAATCTAAAAGCTGCATCACTTTAAAAGGTAAAATTTTAAGAGTTTGTGGATTTCTGAACTGAGCTCATCTTAGGAATTCTTTCCACAAAATTGGTCATAATTTCTATTTCCTTATTATTTAAAGATGAATTCAAATTTATTTCTCTTTGAAAGCATCTACATTTGCCATTTCCCGCGTGTGTGTGCGTGTGTGTGTGTGTTAGCACTTAAAATGGTTGTATTAAACCCCTCCTAAGAATTAGCATATATAACGTGAGTATTCAAATGCCAGAGCAGTTTAGAGTTATAATGTTTGAAACATTGAATTCCTAATTTTTAATTAAGACTTGAACATATATCTCTACTTAATTCACTTATTTTTATTTACCACCAAGTTCTTTCCTGTCTTTGTCAGTACTAGTTTAAATAGAAATCAAGGAGATTCCATAAAAGGAATAATAACACATTTTTATATAGAATTCACCTTTAAAGTCTTCTCTGTTTGTCATAGATGACACATCACCAAAATCTTTCCCATCTGATTGATTCTCTCCTGCATACGTTCAGCAGAGACATGGGGAAAAGGCCTCTAACGGCTGAGGCATTTGATCCACTCTGCCTCATCTCATGATTTAGAAAATCAATGGCATATCAGCTTAGTAGTCACTGATCCATGAGGTGATTGCACCTTCTAATATCTTCAGCATAAAGCTTCTGAAATGGGCAAAGTCAATGACCAGAGGGTAAAAAACATTTTTTTTCAATTCTGTTACTAAATGGAGAAATAATCTTCCTGTATCTCTAAAGAAAAATTGTTTGCTGTAAAGGTGAAAAACTACTATTAAACACACTTCTGTCCTATTATTAATATTCTCAAAAGCTGTTTTTACTATGCTACAGATTGTTATCTGCAAAACTTGAGTGTAGGTTTCTAACCCAGTTAATTAAAAGGCACTCTAGATTTCAGTACGGAGAACAGGGAACTTCAATTTGTTGTTAAATATGGTGAAAAATTACCACCATTGCTTTTGTTATGCTGCTCTGAGACATCTTAACTAACTAGATAAGAATCCCTCTTTAGAAAATAGACATAGCTTGAGTAAATACTAAACAAATTGAGTATTAACACACAGGGAGAAAGTAAGATTGATGATCTGACAAAACATTAATTAAAAGAAGGAACATTGCCAAGATTTTCTTGTATAATTCAATTCCACATAATTCAGAGGCAAAATTAATTTACTGTTTCTTATTTGACAACAAAGAAAGGACCTTGTATTGATTATTTTTTTAAGTGTGTGCCCATATGACATGTTAAAGCTCTATAATCGGAAACACAGTTGCTTAACCTCTGAGGTTTGCATTTAAATTCCAGAACTCCACAGAGAAAAGAGAACATTTCTTTGAAATGAAATGAGTTTGCACTTACTTCTGCAGGTTGCTAGGAACACACAGACATCAAATGCCAATTTCAGTATTAATTAAAGGAAATAATTCTAAAACATTTGGCAATTTTTACTTTGAGCACTTGCCAGTTTGTACAGAACAACATATGCTGAATATTTATATAGAAGAGATTTATTAAAAGATTCACCAGAGATGGCTAAAACTATTTATTGTTTATTTGCATATCAGTATCTTTAAGAAATAAATATATACTTAGTCTGGAGTACTTATTGTAATTCTAAAGAGCTTCTTTAAATTTCTATGATGTTCATTTCAAAAATATCATTTCCAAATAATATTATTTTCTACTGATGCAATAATGGGTTGAAAATGTTTTTTGGCATGACAGAGCAAGGGTCTTCGTCAGTTATAATCACAGAAACAACCCCACTTCTGGAACCAAATTCTGTCTTGGTTGCTTTTTCTTGATGCAGAGACAAAATACCCGATGCCCAAAATGAAAGAAGGAAAAGGAAAGTTTATTTAGCTTACAGTTTGTGGAGGTTTCAGTCCATACTTGGCTGGTTCTGAGGCACAGTGGCACATGGCAGAGGGCAACAGTTCATGGTGGCAGTACACAGCAAAGCAAGAAGCACAAGGAGGGAGGAATGTCAGCAGCAGCCTCTTTCTCTTCCTTAGATATACAAAGTATCTGCTCTAGGGCAGGTATAGCTCTCACACCCATAATCCCAGCATTGGATCAGGATCAGTCATAAGCTGTAAAAGCCACCCATAACTGCATGAGGATTTGGAGGGACATGCAGACACAAACTATAACAGTACTAATATTTCTGCACATAGTGATGATAATTATTTACCTTGTTGAGTAGTTACATGCCTGACTAACAAGGTACTTCTGGTTGTTTGCCATTTTGGGATTGAAATAATACTAGACTGGATAATAAGCTTAGTGGTACAAAGCACTTAAAATCACTTTGAAGTTCTGTATGAGGAAATTCATTATTTTCTTTTAATACAAATGTTTCCTTTATCTTGTAGGAAAAACAGTTTTTCATCAAAACGTACTTATACTTTTATATATGTTAGATACAAGATTGCTGTCTTGGGGATCCGGGGAAGATGGCGACCGGGTGAGCAGCAAGGGAGCGAACCTCCTTAATAAACACCACCAGCTCGAGACAGACTTGGTGAGCGTGAATGCCGGAACCTCGGCTGGGAAGATTAAACTGGGCGTATTTCTCTGAGATGCCGGGGGAGATGTGGTAGGGCGGACCAGGCTGCCGGGGCGAGACGTGGAAAAGTCCCAGA